>KZ119498.1:78419-178281 GCA_002153405.1 Mycosphaerella populi pn0402
TCATGACTGGTAGCGACCTGCGCATGGACGGTGGCCACGCCGCATGGTAAATGCCAAGACCAAGCAGTTTACTGGAGTGACTCGATGATGCGTTATATCCATGTACGCGTGGCCCTTGGACAGGCGTCTCTCATTGCATGGCGTTTTCTATGGATGATCTCATTATTATTTGTTTGTCAATTTTCTGGTTTAAAATAAGCGAAGCGTGTTTCCTATCTCTGATTTGTTAAATATCCAGCGACTTGTGTTCTTCTCTTTTAGGCGACCTGTTTTGTCACGATGATGTTAATAACTACAATAATCTATCGCTCGAATTAATGCACACTCTCCAGATTTATGACCCACTTTCTCCACCTTTAACAGGGTGGTGCCACTGGTTAACGTCATGACAACGGCTTTCCCATCGGTTGAGAGGTCAAGTGCGAGAAGCCTCAGCCTATGAGCATACCTCGTTCCTTGTTGCGGGGGGGCGGGGTCTTGATCGTATGGGCTGGGCACTCCCCGACTGGCTGTTCGTCGATCCGGGGTACTCAATTCATTGGTGGCAGCCATACATCGTTGGGATTTAAGATTCACAGCTGACCTGTTAGCCAGCGAAGAGACGAGTCATCACTACATGCTAACTTGAACTTTGCTTTTTTTTTTTTTTGTCCATCCCTTGCTTCCCAGGTTTCGAGTTCGAAGCCCACGGGAGTGGTATCTCTTACGGTTCTCTGCCTGTCTCCGGTTCTTCGCCACTTATCCTCTCAAGACCTATATTCATCTATTTGCGACTGGTGGGATTTACAGCCGGTCCACTATCTATTTTAAAAGAAACATAAGACCTTGAAGGTACTTTCCCAAGGTTCCAACAAAGTTTCAAGGTCAAACCATAGGTAGTTATCATCTCAACATATAGCCCTGGGGTGACATTCTCTCCGTCGAACAGACTACAATAGCTGGAACTTGGGCGCCCTTCCTAATTCTTGAAATCTGAGACCTTTATTGTTCCTTTCCATAATCCAAGCCCGTGCCTCCAATTCGCTCTCAAGAGTTCCAAAGATCCAGCCTTGCAAAAGCAGAAGCTTTCCACCATCATCCGTAAAGTATCTAAAAAATGTAATGATTAGAAAATCTGAATTGTAAGCTTCTATTATTTGACTTTATTTTTATACTGTTAATGGAAAGTGCACTACTAGTCGCTAGCACACTGTCCGCACGGCCTACGATTCTCAGGACCTGCGGCACGCCCAATAGACATAGTGCAAATGAAACACAGGATGGTCGCAAATCTAAACTCTCGGCTCAAAGCAAATATAAATCTTTCCGAGAAATGAAGGAGTTGACAAATCCATGAATAGAAAGATTCAAGATTAAAGGAACGAGAATAGCATTGGCCAGTCTATCTGAAGATCTTCAACATTCGCTTCCAAGCCAAACGCGACTTACTCTTGCTCTGACGCTCGTTGTGTGTCAGAATCTGCCACAGTAAAAAGAACATCGGGGATCTACCATCCGATGAAGATACTTCTAGGACTCCTTGGGGCTTCAAAGCAAAGCTTGGGGCCCGGGGCACCAAGGCTGTTTACAAATTAATAAAGCGGATTCCAAGGCTGTAGCCCCAGTGAGTCCCAGGATTCAATCTTTCAAATTTGAAGTTCCAATTAGATCAAGCCACTATTTCGAGGATACTGTCCTCGGATATCGGAATTCTGGAGAGGAATTGACAGTGTAAAAGTAGTTTGCATCCTCTGGTTAACAATCAAGCAGTTTTATAGATGAGAAACCTCTAATGAAGCCATTCGATGACTAACTCACTTGGATCTTCACTAAAGGCCACAACGCAGCTCCTTCGTGCCACCGCTCAGCGTTTTGTCTCTTATTTCTTCATACAGATACCAACCGAATTTTCTGCTACTGTTCAATAAATTGGTTTGCTCATTGGTTTTCCTATTCAGTTCTACTTTCCCCATGTTTATAATTAAGCACAGATATAAAAATTCAATTCTATAGCAGCAAATTGCAAGAAATGCCTATTGAAGGTTGCGTTATTTACTCCGTACCCCTCCCCGCTCCCCGGTTTCGGCACTTTGAGGATGCCCCGCATCGCCAAGCGGATATCTTTTAATAGAAATTCCACAGCTCATGAAACGAATAGATTTGTCCTATTCATTTAAAATGGCAACCGTTGAAAGTCCACTCCTCCCAAGTACCTCTCGAGAACCATGTGTGGAAGATGCAGAGCGGTCGTCCATTCGCGAGGGGCGATGGGCTCATCTCCGATCTAAATCATCGAAGGTGCTGACGGTATATTGGACTTTCTTAATCATGGGCGCAGGTGATGCCGCATACGGAGTAAGTAACCTGGAATGCATGGCCATCCGTTGACTAACAATGATAGCCACTGATCCCATACGTAAGTGCCATGTACACCCTTGACGCGATGCAAACAAGCTTTGATAAGATGAATAGTTCGAGTTGTACTACAAGATATCATATACAGTTGTGTCCCTGCTTTTTCTGTCCCCTGTTTGTGGCTATATGCTCGCTGCTCTGCTGAATCATGAAATCCATGTAAGACTTGGCCGGCGTGGAATCGCTTGTATCCACTCGCTCTGTCATCTCCTGACTTTCGGGATTGTCTCGCTACATCCACCGTATCCTGTTCTCGTTGCTTCTCTTGCGGTTGGGGGGATAGGAAACGGGTTAGCAGACTCGGGATGGAACGCTTGGATAGGTGCCATGGACAATTCTAATGAACTCCTTGGTTTATTGCATGGCTTGTATGGACTGGGAGCAATAATGAGTCCATTGATTGCCACGCTTCTCGTGAGCAAATTAAACGCCCCATGGTTCCGTTTTTATGATATTTTGGTATGTGCTCGGACGATTCTCAGGAAATGACAATAACTCATTTTGAACCAGGCCGTCTCCGCAGCTATCGAAGTTGTCGCCTGTGTAATCGCTTTCTGGGACCATGGGCCAGAAGAGTTCCAGACTACTGATGATACTGGAAAAAGCCAGCCCGGTGGTTTGCGATGTGCATTGTTCCGTAAGCCGCATGCATGGGTGACTTGGACTTGTGCCTTTTATATGCTTATCTATATGGGTATCGAGGTCACTATAGGTGGCTGGACCGTGACATATTTGATGAAAGAGCGAGACGGAGATTCATTTAATAGCAGCATGGCAGCTACAGGTTTCTGGATGGGCCTTACCTGCGGTCGTATGGTACTTGGATTCGTCACTTCAAGACTAGGTCAAGCATTGGCAATCACAGTACGTTTATCCCAGTTCCAGACCCTCTTTTGATGATTTTCGTTAGAGTGACTAAATAAATTCGATCATAGGTCTACACCTTAGCTGTCATTCTCTTCGGCTTTTTATTTTGGCTGGCGCCAAATTTCAACGTCGCAGCGATCGCGGTCTCATTACTGGGCTTCTTCTTAGGACCTCTTTTCCCATCGATCATAGTGGTTGTCACTAAGATCCTTCCTCGGGAGTTACACGTTAGCTCCATTGGCTTCGCATCGGCTGTTGGCGGGGCTGGTGCAGCGGTGCTCCCGTTTACAGTGGGAGCGTTAGCAGAAACAAAAGGAGTTGGAATTCTGCCAGTATTCATGGTTGGGTTTTCAGGTGGACTATTCATATTATGGATTTGTCTCGCGCATCGGTTGAAGCTCGCAGAAGAAGCCTAGGCATTTATTTCTTTTTCGCCGATGTCATGACCTTGGGTGCGCTACTAGGAGGCAGACATCCAAGTTAGACAATACCTAGGTATATATATACATACCCCTTTCATCGATATTTCAGGTTTTCTTTTGTACCGTGGACCTAGGTACCTAGGTAGTTTGACCTGCGTGTGACAAGGGTTCATTGTGACGGTTTTAACTTCTTACTCACTATCTAAATCAGTAATAGGGACTGTAAACTTTTAGTAGTAACCATAAAACACAGCCCTAAAGAACTTTATCTACCTTTGAAAGCTTGTAATGATTTTGGGTCTGTTTTCGTCTTTTAGCTTAGACCTCAGCTATAAGGAATTCCAAGATTTGTTCCTATCACCTTTATTACAATATTACTTGTCTCTGTTGTCTTTGCTATATAATAATCTTCTTTTCCCTTGTACTGTGGACTTATTCTGTAAATATACTAAATTATCATGATGGCACTCAATCCGAACGCGATGAGGTTTGTTCCTGGTAGAAAATACCACTCTACTCTCGACCCAACCGCTGTATCTTTTGTTCCTGGCCGAGAGGAGCACCCATCAAAAGACTCCCCAGAAAAAAACTCATCTTGTCCGAATTTAGGTCAACTTCCCGCTGAGCTCCGAATGGAAATATTATCCCATATATTACATATTGGATATCCAATAGATACCTAGGTATTTTACATCCACCAGTCTTCCCTGGAGACCTAAATACAAACAGTACGAGTACACACCGAACGATACAAGATATATTTCTTGTAAGCAAATCGCTTTCCATGGAAGCCCAATATGTCTTTTATAGCTGCAATATATTTCAATTCAGCTTACTCGATCCGGCCGATCCAACTTCGGGCAACAAACTGGGGCGGATCAAAAGATTTATGAATACTATTGGTCCTCTCAACGCAAGTTATATCAGAAGACTTCAAATAGACTGGCCTGATATTATTCTTGGGCTCTCATCTGATCAGAGTACAGGATTCAGACAGCCCGAGGAAACGCTACTAGATCTACTGAGAACTAAATGCCCCAACATCCAAACTCTTGTTTTATCTAGATTTCCATTAACCAAAATGCTGCTAAGACTTTGGGCCTACAGAAGCGATGACATAGACCAGTCATACGACAGGATATTGAAATTTTTAGATATTAAACTTCGAGCTATTGGCCCTGTCAAAATTGTCGTCGACAAATATCCAATGACGCCTTCATGGGCCGGCACATTTATAGATAAAGCAGGCGAGCTGGGGTGGAAGATCATTAAATAATGTTTATATGAATGTTCCTCTAAAAATAGCATCGATACCCACGTCAAATTTTAGTGTGATGAAGGCTCTAGGGTAGAAATGCTAGAGGTGTGTACTACTACCTAGGTAGTGTTAGAACATTTGAACCTTAGCCATGTGAGGAGTAACCTTGCCAGGGAACTTGAAATTCACCTGGGCATACAGGAAGCTTAAATATGTCGGTTTCACCCATATCCGGTTACGTTCGCGTGGTATTTTAAGCCACCTAGCAGTCATCATATAGAACGCTCAACAGGGACCTTCCGAGGTTGAGAAGAGTACTACAGTGGTGGATGGGAGTCCTCAAGATAGCTTTATCCACATATGTTGAAATAAATACCCACGAATCCAGAATGCGGGGGAAATCCTCCTCTAATCCGCGAGGAATAAAGGAATAATCAGTGGATTAGCGGCCCATGGAAGATTCGACCGTTAATTTGCTAAGGGTGAACTCTTCACCTGAGGATCCACCAGTTCTCAGGTTCCTGTTGATCCTTCCAATTAGCAACGCGAACCAGGCAATCCTCCCGCATTTGTTTTTCCCGCAATCAGGGGAACCGAGATGTTTTGAATTGCATGTCTGGCTCTTTGGATGAAGCCCAACCAGACCTACAGATGTGAGGCGGATTGAGAAAAAGATGCTCGAATGTGGTTACCTGGAATGCGAGGACCAAGAATCGAGGGTGCTGCAAATACCCCTTCCGGGCAATGGCATAGCGGCCCCACGGCACTTTTTGTGCAACTTCTCTTTACCGCATCTTCGTCCCCAGGTTTGAGTCCGAGAATGTGGCTGCCTGGTCGCATCGAACGTGTACAGGGTCTCGGATGCTGCCGGGTGTGGCTCGTTCAGCCCCATCAGGCCCACTTCAAATTCGATGATGCCTTGCTGGGTTGGGTTTCTGCTGGGTAAAAAATTGCTCATTCATGAGTACAGCCGCAGCGTCTTTATGCACCGTCAGCTTGGTTTGTGCAACGATTCGCTGCCCGGGGCTGAGGGGCTTGGACTCCATAGGGCAGAGATGGGTCCTTGTGAAGTTGATTGATTCGTTCCTCGAGTGGAGTAGGGGTTTGTTATGTTTTCTTTGTTGGACAAGATCGTGTTTGATGGTTTGGAGTACACGCATGGTGATCTATGAGAAAAGGGTTACAGAATCTACCTCTATGGCTTCAGTTACCAACACATGCTGGACATGATCAACCAACGGCCCCGAGGCGATGAAACATTGTATTGCATTCTACCCCTGGAGCTCTGGGGGCTATGACGCTTCCTACACGCGAAATACGCTTGACACCGTGGCACAAAAACTCAGCCCTAGCAGATGCAGGACCCCAATACGATGTGGGAAGAGAATACAAGTAGCTTTCGGCCCCAAGCCCCCATAGGCATCACTTCCATACGTGTAAAAAGCGAGCCGAGAGACCGGCGGCCGCGGATCCCTGTAGTTCATCTCGTTCTTGGTTTGACATCACTCAGGCCCACCAGATCCAACTTAGTCCACCTGCTGCACCGTGATTCGTTTCACGGGAACGCTAATGCAGCACCAAGAGCGATAGGCATAACTCTTCATCTTGCGAATCCGCGGCGTGGACCCTTGCCAAGCTTCCGGTCGCCCCGAAATAAATAACCTCGCCCGCCCCTTTCATCTGCCTACATCCCAAGGTCGTGAGCTTCTTCAACCTCACTATGAAGTCGATTGCATTGATTGCCGCCCTGGCGTTGCCTGGTAAGTCCTCCCACCTGTCGTTTGTGCATGGCATGATCGCCGAGTCCCCGCCTTGCATGCGCGAGATGAGATCTAGATAAGCCTGGCTGACATTTTGGTGTATTGTAGGTGCAATTGCTGCCCCCGGCCAGCTTAGCGCAACGGATGTCTCGGTCGAGCGCGTGCCTCGTGCTCTGCCAAATGCCCCCTCCGGTTATGCGCCCAAGAAGGTTGACTGCCCTTCTACGCGACCCAGTGTTCGCAGTGCCGCGGACCTCTCAGATGAGGAGGAGAAATGGCTGCCTGTCCGTCGCAACAAGACTCTCGATGCCATGAAAGACTTCTTCAAGCATGTCAGCGTCGACGGCTATGATGTCGCTGGGTACCTGGACAAGCATTCCTCGAATGCCTCTGAGTTGCCGAACATCGGAATTGCTGTCTCTGGTGGTGGATACCGTGCCATGTTGAACGGCGCTGGTGCTATCAAGGCTTTTGATAGCCGTGTGAGCAACTCAACTGCCAAGGGCCACCTTGGTGGTCTGCTGCAGTCTGCTACTTACCTTGCTGGTCTGAGTGGTGGTAGCTGGCTGCTTGGCTCTATCTACATTAACAACTTCTCAACAATTTCCGACTTGCAGACCTACAAGGAAGGTGACGTTTGGCAATTGAGCAGCTCTATCATATCAGGACCTGACACTGGTGGTCTTCACATTTTGGATACTGCCGACTACTATAAGAACATAGCTGATGAGATCGAGGACAAGGAGAATGCCGGTTATGATACTGCTATTACTGATCTCTGGTAAGTCACATATTCCAGGCCTAATGTTGACCTTTGATGCTAATCGCTAGAATTAGGGGTCGTGCTCTGGCCTACCAGTTTTTCAACGCCAGCGATGGTGGTGTCGATTACACCTGGTCTTCTATCGCCAAGACCACTGACTTTCAGCAGGGTAACAACCCCTTGCCTCTGGTTGTAGCTGACGGCCGTAACCCTGGCGAGAAGGTTGTTGGCGGTAATGCAACCATCTATGAGTTCAACCCTTGGGAGTTCGGAACATGGGACCCTACAATTTACGGATTCGTACCTTTGGAATACCTTGGCTCGCGCTTCGAGGGTGGCAAGCTGCCCGACAACGAGTCCTGTGTGCGCGGCTTTGATAGTGCCGGCTTCACCATTGGAACTTCTTCCACTCTCTTCAACCAGGCTTTGCTGCAGCTGAACACCACATCCATCCCCGATTTTGCCAAGAATATTATCAACAAGCTCCTGACCAAGCTGTCTAAAGCTGACGATGACATTGCTCCTTATGATCCCAACCCCTTCTACCAATACAATAACGACTCTTCGCCATATGCGCACCAGACTACCCTCGAGGTTGTTGATGGTGGAGAGGATGGCCAGAACGTCCCGCTCCAGCCCCTGATTCAGCCCAACCGCCACGTTGATGTTATTTTTGCCGTTGACTCGTCCGCCGATACCAGTGTCAGCTGGCCCAACGGTACTTCTTTGGTCGCAACCTACGAGCGTAGCTTGAACGCCTCCGGAATTGGCAACCACACCGACTTTCCTGCTATTCCTGACCAAAACACCTTCGTCAACCAGGGCCTGAACTCCCGCCCTACTTTCTTCGGCTGCAACAGCACCAATACATCCAGCACCACGCCTCTGATTGTCTACCTCCCTAACTACCCCTACTCCTACCAGTCAAACGCTTCCACCTACAAGATGAACTACGAGGATGAGGAGCGCGATGGTATCATCACCAACGGTTACGAGGTTGTGACTCAGAACAACGGCACTCGTGACAGCAACTGGTCCGCCTGTGTGGGCTGTGCTATCCTGCAGCGATCATTCGAGCGCACCAAGACTGCGCTCCCTGAAATTTGCAACACTTGCTTCTCCAAGTACTGCTGGGATGGCAAGCTCAACTCGACGACCCCTGCCGACTACTTGCCCGCGACCCTGTACGGGAACGAGGACTCCGACTCTGGTGCGGCTGGTGCTTTCGTCCCAACCTTGCTGGCTACCCTGGTGGCCACTGCTGTTGGGTTCTCCTTGGTGTAGTTCGAAACATAGTTGCATTACCATGGGCGCATTTTTGTTCTCCAATTTTAGTGTTTTTTGCTTGTCGTCTTCTTTTTGTCCCCCCTCTATATTTCACGGGACTTTTACGAACTATATCGTGCTACGATTTCATGTACATGTGCATATCCAGTCTGCGTTGTCCCAGGTGACCATGGTTCACCTGCAGTACATTAGCATCCAAATTAGACTTTTTTCAATCATTTGAATCCAAGTACATTTTGCATATGCCCCGTCAGCTCCTAGTCTGCCCAGTTAGGCTACTGTAACCCCGTGAACCGCGGCGAAACCCCCTGAGATCATATGCAATATACTTCGGCTGATCCGCGCCCCATCGATTGCAGATCCCCACGTGACCCGTTACCAGGGCGACCACGCAACGCGGGTGTGCCGACCATAACACACTCCGCCCTATTTTGCCCTGCAGCGTTAATGCATTCTAGACGTTGAACGCCACCCGACACACTCAGACCCGCCATGATCCAGCGACGACATTGATCAACCCACGACCTAACGACACCATAATATCGTCAAACCGCCGCAATGGCACGCGCGGCCGTCCTCCCTCCCTCCCCCGTTAAACGGGGAGCTCGGGCTGCGCCACGAACAACGAAAACCACCAAAGCTAAGACGGCTGCTGCACCGCGAAATGTAGTCAGACCGAATCTGGCGGCTTCAATGAATAGCCTCGATTCGGATGATACGGACGACGAGCTTGGAATGATGATGGAGGAGGATACAGCGAAAGCTGCTCGACCCCGCGGCCGACCTGCTGGGCGTCCTGCGACAAAAGCTGCCCCCAAGACCGCGCCAGCTAGGACGAAAAAAGCTGCCCCTGCTGCACAGGAGTCGCAAGTGGATGATGAAGGGGAGGAGAAACCCGAGCCCGTGAAAAAACGCGTTGGTCGGCCGAAGAAGACCTCTACAGCGGAGCCATCGAAACCTGCTGCAGCTGCTCCCAAGCCTCGTGGTCGACCAAAGGCTGACCCTGCTGCGAAGAAGGCCACTACTACGCGTAAAGCTGCTCGCATTGTGGACGAGCCTAGTTCATCAGCGGAGAAGACGGATCCCAAGCATATTGTGATCAACACAAACTCGACTACTATGCGCTCAAATCTTTTGCGCGGTCCAGCTAAGAAAAAGACTGTCACATTCCAAGACGTTTCGGACTCAGAATCAGAAGAGGTTGAGAACGCCGCTGTTCCCGCGACAGGACGACGCAAAGCTGCTGGGAAAGCTGGCCTGGGAGCTACGCCTATGCGCAAAGCCACTGGTGCTACCCGGGGTCGCAAGCCTGCAGCTAAGAAAGATATGCCGCAGCCCCTCTCGCCAAAGAAAACTAAGCAGATTGCCAAGTCCCTTGGAATCTATACCGAATCCGAAGACGACGAAGATGAATTGACCGCAGCCAAAGCTGATGCCAAGAGCCCCGTGAAGCTTGTGGTGCAATCGCCTGTAAAGCACACTGATGGATCGGGGTCGAGCTCCCCTGTCCGCAGGATTAACTTCACGCCAAAGAAGGCCTCTAGTCAACTCGACGAGAACGGTGAACCCAAAACGATTACCCCTAAACACGGATCCTCGACAATTGGACTTTCGCCAGTCCGCAAGATTAACTTTACCCCCAACAGAAGTCAACAAACAGTTGTTGACAACGGCCATTTAGCACTCCCTCCTGGAAGCTCGTTCGATTTCACTAGCTCTATGATGTTATCCAGCCCTGCAAGACGACCCGAGGCGTCCCCCTTCAAGTTCTCCGTCATGGACACGCCAGCTCGAAATCGGCTTTACCGTGAAGAACTGGAGACGGGTTACGCACAAGATCTATTTAATGGACCTGCATCGCCTCTTAAATTGTCTCCAAAGAAAGGCCACCTGGGTGCTTCATTCCAGGCACCCCAGACTGGACCCGCACCAGCTCTCTTTAATGGCCCGGCTTCGCCACTCAAAATGTCCCCCAAGAAAGGCCACTTGGGTGCTTCTTTCCAAGGACCTGCGAAGTCCGCTACGCCATCTTTCCAGCCAAAGGCTTCCTTTATTCAAAGTCCTGCAAAACGAGTAGCCTCTCCATTCAAGAACTCTCTCTTCGCATCCGGATCTCCTGCGCGCAAGAAAGCTCCATCCCCAATTCAGGAGACCACTGAAACCCGGGAAGATGCTGAAAATCTTTCAGGCTCCGTAATCCGTCATCGTCTCTCGTTCCACCGGGAAGAGGAAGACGAGCCTGAAGTTGATCACGAGTTATCTATGGTCGAAGAAGTTGCTCGTGATATATTTGGCATTGAACTCTCATCATCGCAACACTCGGTTCAGAAGGATGAATCTCCTCACCAGGAGCTTGAGCGAGAACCGCTTGCGCTGAGTGATGATGAATGGATGGAGCCTGACAACGTGGAAATTGAGGAACGTACTGTCGACCAGAAACTCGAAGATCTCCAAGCGGAGATTCAACGTGAACCTGATGACTTCGCAACTCTTTGTTTCAAGAATATGGAGGATTTGCAGAAGCCATTTGAGCCGTTGTCTCTAGCAGATGATGATGATGAAGAGGATGAAGCTAATGATCTTGAGCAAGACCAAGTCCTTGAGGAACCTGTGGCAGAAGCCGCCGAATCCGTTCGGGAATACACACCCTCTCTCCCATCCTCCCCCGCCCAGGAGCTTGCAGAGGCCGATCCTTTCTTGGATGTCGATCCGGATACAGATGTCCTCCACCCTATCCAAGAGCCACTTTCACCTGCTTCTGTTCACGAAACACCAGATGTCGAACGATACGAGCAGGAAAATACGGAAACTCTCGTGCAGAAGGCGATGGACATCCGAGATGACTATGAGGTAGAAGAGGCCGGCAGTGACGAAAATCAGACAGATAACGATCGTTCTCCTAGCCACTCTGCAGCGAACGTGCATTTATCTCGAGCCCAGTCTCCATCTGAACACTTTGATTATGAGGATAGTCCCCTTCGAAGCATCCGTGTTCCTCCCACGGCACCAACTCCACCAGCCGAGGGTTCACCTTCTATGAGCCCGCAGGAGAGTGCCAAATCAAGCAGCCGTATATTCGATTTCAACACAGATGATGCTCGCTTTGAATACGAAAATAGTCCGTTTGAATTCACGGAAACCGACATTCCCACTCCTGCTCCGCCCAGTCTCGCGGGCACACCCCACACCCGACGTCATTCCAACTTTAACGTTGATATGGGCTTCACCCCGCTAGCAGACCAATTCGGTCTCTGGGAAACAAATACTCCAGAAGCTCGACAAGGTCGGCCTCGTAGAAGAGGTGTTTTTTCTCTTGTTGGTCCGTTGGATCGGTCTGGCGAGACCCACATTCCAGACGAAGGCGAAGTCTCATATCCTGACCTCTCGCGTCCATCTCTAGCAAACACACCACGTCTCTTTGCAGAGTTGCCCCTTCAACCTCACGACGACCAATTTTCCCCGACGCCTGCATCCATTAGTGCTGCAGAGTCCCCCTTGCATCAGGCCGATCATGATATGATAGATTCACCCAGCAAAACAGACGTCTTCGAGGATAACGAGACAATTTGTCCTGAAAACCAATCCCGCTTCAGTCTTTCTGGTCCTACTTTGGATCAAGACCAGGACCCTTCTTCTGAGGAGGAGGAGGATAAAGAAAATCTCGCTGCACCCCCTTCTTTCCCAGCCACACCCGTCAGACCAATGCCTGACAGCCGCCGCACCGTTCACACCATTTCCAAGGTGCCTCTGAAAGGCGAAGGAGAAGTATCTCCTCTCAAGATGCCTCGCAAGCGTGGCCTTTCGCTCTCCGCTACTTCTCCGTCTCGTGTTTCGCCCCGCAGCCGCAAGCCTATCTTTTTCCCTCGAAGTGAAAGTGTCCATATCCTGTCCCCGCCCAAAACACAAGTGAACCGAAGCCCTAGTCCAAAGCGACATTGCAGCGTTGCTCGCAGATCCAGCGCTCGATCTTCCATGATGCCCCCACCAAGAAGCCCTTCTGTTGCTAGCAGCTCTGGAAAGAGTCACCGTCGAAAATCTAGCGTGAATACTAGCAAACAGGTCCTTAAGGGAGCGGTGGTCCATGTCAATGTACACACAACTGAGGGAGAGGACGCGTCTGGGATTTTTGTTGAGCTGCTACAACAAATGGGAGCTCGTTGTGTCAAGTCATGGTCATGGAACCCTCGCGCCAGCGCGTCTCCAGTCGATGGTCAGGATCCTATGCATACCCAGGCTAAAGTTGGAATCACGCATGTCGTGTACAAAGACGGCAACCTCCGCACCTTGGAGAAGGTCAAGTCTGCCGGCGGCCTTGTGAAGTGCGTTGGTGTTGGCTGGGTCCTTGAGTGAGTTTTATTCAAACTGCATCTAACCATATATACTAATACGGCCGCAGTTGCGAGAGAGAAAGCAAATGGCTTGACGAAACTCCCTACGCCGTCGACAGCAACATCATCCCTCGTGGAGGAGCCAATCGCCGCAAAAGCATGGAGCCCCGTGCTCTGAGCAACGTCAACGGCACCCTCGTCCAAATCGCTGAGCCGTCCACCCCCTCCGCCAGCGGCCGTCGCTGCGGTGCTGACTGGGGTGCCATGGAAAGCTTCCGCAAGATCACCCCCCCTACCCCACGCGGCGACCAAGTCCCCTCAACACCAACTCAGCAACCCACCACCGACCGCTATCACATCCCCGAGACCCCGGGCTACAACTTCGCCAACCTAGATGCCATGGGCATGTCACCCGCAACCCCATACTTCCTCTCCAACCGCACAAAGCTCGTCCAGCAGTCCTGTCCGCCAAAGCAGAGCAACCGCGGATTATTCCCGACGTCCAGCAAGAAGCTGAGTTTCGAAGAGGAGGACGAGGACGAAAAGCGCCGTAAGCAGCGCGCTATGATGGAGGCTGCCCGCCGGAAGAGTCATTTCCATAAACCTGCTGTTGCGAGCCCGCTTGCGCGGTAATTGTGTTTTCTTTTTCTTTTTTTTTGCGTTTTGTGAATGTGCATGATACATTTCGTGTCTACTGTACATATTGGGCATACGCATGGAGTCATTTTGTTTGAATCATGAGGTGTTTGGGTTTGTCCCCCGGTGGGGATTTGGAATTTAGGTTGTGGTGCTTTTTGACTTCGAATACCAATTGATTTTTTTGATATCTTGGGAATATAATGATTCTTTTATAAAGCATCTTGATCCGCTGGCCTTCCTATCCCATCAATCTTGTCGATTGAATAACAATCAGTTACTGTTGCTATTTGCGTCTGAAAGTCGCAAACCTTGCGCAAGATCATATTATGACTTTAGCTAGCGGTAGCCTCCCCGAGTTAGCGGTAATCTATTTGGGCATGAAGGCTGTGGATAGGACAACAGGAGCAGAGGTACATACCTAGTCATACCTATTCGAACACGCAGTAATGTACATGAGAAGATATGTTCGAATACAAGTGAAAGGCAACGTACTCGAAGACTTGTTCTGGCCGCCGTAAGAAACCAAGTCATCTAGCAGATTAGAAAGATAGCTTCATGTCAGGCAAACGGTGTTGTGGGAAGTAGAAGGGGCTGGAATACAGGCAATAGAAGGCGCCGGTGACCTAGTACACAAAAGAAAGCGACAGGGGTATATGAATATCAAACTTTACATCCGATCATCCGATCAACTCCTGTGGCCTAGTGGTTTTCCTAGCATCTGCGGGATCCTTTAGTTGGGGAGTTCTCAAGCGCGCCTGACTCAGGCCAGAGCGGGTTATTGCTGTGGGTGACTGCCGTAAAAATAATCGTAGTCCGACGGACACTGACAGGAGATGGAGTCGTCCCGAGGTTGGCAGCATCCCGTTGGTGCGGTGCACCAGTTTACGACCTGAGATCCTTTTTTCCCCAAATTTTGATTATATGAGAATATTTTACTTGTAGGAGATGTTGGTGTTCATCAATTGGGCGTTTTGATTTTTGGCGGTGGTATCCGGGTTTTGTGAAGCATCACAGGCGGCCATCCGGGGTGCTGACTTCTGTCATGGGAATTACAGGGCCTTGTTATGCTAAGAGCGTGGGTTCGATTCTGGACCAGTCTCAATAGTTATATTATATTATTTCTCTTTTTTTATTTTTTCTCTGCTTGTAGATGATAATGTCTGCAGGTATAGCAGGGCCTCTATAGGTAGGTCTTTATTGCAGAGCCTTAATTAATGATATTACTCAGACCCAGACTACACGATGCTCTTTGATCACAGGATATAAGATTTAATACCGAAAACTTTTCGCTTACATCGCTAACACATGCCAACAGTCACACCTCTCATGGACAAGGCCTCAGCCTAGCCTGAGTCCAATATTTCAATCTTCCTCTTCCTCCCTATAGAATCCAGCAACCAAGAATGCCAGCTCAAGCGCCTGCTTCTCATTGAGTCGCGGATCACAAAAAGTGGTATATCTCTCTCCAAGCCCATCTTCGGTCAACCCAGCCGCACCCCCAACACACTCCGTCACAGCCTCCCCCGTCAACTCCAGATGCATACCACCCAAGAACGACCCAGCCGCTCGATGAATCTCCAGCGCCTGCTTGAGCTCCGCCAGAATATCGGTGAAATGTCTTGTCTTGACACCAGACGGCGTCGCCTGCGTGTTGCCATGCATTGGGTCACACTGCCAGACGGGGACGTGGCCCGAGGCCTGGACAGCTGCGATGTGGCCCGGCAGGAACTGCGCGATCTTGGCTGCTCCGTACCGCGAGATCAGCGTGACTTTGCCGATTTCTTTGGTGGGATTGATCACGTCAAGCAGTGCGACGAGTTCCTCTGCGCCCATGGAGGGACCGATTTTGATTCCAACCGGGTTCGCAACGCCGCGGAAGAATTCGACGTGGGCGCCGTCTAGTTGGCGCGTGCGGTCACCGATCCAGATGAAATGCGCGGATGTGGCATAGAAGCTGGAGGTAGCCTCGGTGCTGGTACCTGTCGCTCTTGCTGATCGCTCAATGGGGTTACGAAGCTGCCGTGTAAGTGTTTGCTCGTACTCCAATGATAGCCCTTCATGGCTGGTGAAGATATCGGCCGTCTCAACACCACGGTCTTTGTCAATTCCTACCGTGCGCATGAAGCGAAGCGCATCTTTTACGGCACTCACGATCTTGCTGTACTGCTCTTTGATGGAGGGTGTGATCACATGTCCAAGACCCCAGTCTAATGGCGAATGTAGATCAGCAAGACCTGAAGAGAGTGAAGCACGAAGGTAGTTCAGGGTTGCAGCTGAGTGGAAGTATGCCGAGACAAGACGCGAGGGGTCTGGCTTACGAGCCTCGGCGTCTGCTTCAAAACCGTTGATGTTGTCGCCCCGGAAGGAGGGCATTTCGACTCCATTGATGGTCTCTGTCGGGCTTGAGCGAGGTCTATATATGACAGTCAGTTTACTTGATCTATCCATTGATTATTGAAGAGGGTTTTCTAGCTTACTTAGCGAATTGACCAGCAATTCGTGCTATACGAATAACGGGCTTGTTGGCGCCTGAGGACCAATGTTAGCTTCTGGGCTATGTTCTTTGGGCTAAGTTCATACCCCAAATCAAAACCAAACTCATTTGTAGCAAAAGCTTCACTTTGGCTTCGATCATGTCTTGGTTGCAATAATCGAAGAGCTCGGCGCAGTCCCCTGAGATATAATATTAGATGACGCCGATGACATGTACTCCACGGTCTATCACCCACCACCTTGCAAGACAAACGCATTGCCAAGAGCGACATTCCTTAAACTAGCCTTGAGATTTTGGATCTGGATAATGAATCAGTTCATGTAATTGGAAACTTTCCTTGAATAGCTTGCATACCTCTTGAGTAGTGACTAGCGGCGGGAGCTTCTGCAACTTCAGTAGAGCATCCTTTACCCCCTGAGCGTCATCGTAAACAACATCCTGCTTAATTGGCTTTTTGGTCCAAGCTGAGAGGAGAAATGGAAAATGTGAGAAATCTAACAGATATCAAGCAGCTTTGTAGCTGAAAAATGCTGACATACAACTCGGGCTCCAGTCTGCCATGGCGCCAATTCACGGATAACCCCGCGTTATGTGGGACAAGGGACTCAGGAGGGAATAGGCCGCAAAAGCAACACGTAGCCAGCTCACAGGATAGTCAATTGATGCGTATTCCCAGATTAGGTTGAGTCAAGTGGTGATAGGCGATCCAATGGAGGGAGAAAAATTCAAACACAACCCCTGACACTCGGAACAAAGCTTTGAGGGACAACGCGCTTATTCACGGCATGAGTCACCTGGGTGCCTGAATCGGCAGGCATTAAGGATGCAGTCTATGGCTCGTAGATTACGGTCAGCATCGATTCAGAACTACTCCTACAAATCAAATAGTGATATGCAAACTCGAATGATTATCTGCTGTGGATTTGGAGCTCGGGTGGCTTAAGCTGAGATTGATTGTCGACGACTGGCCCGCTACTAGTATCTTCATGATTCTCGCCAAAGCCTGTTGATTTCTATGCTGTGTCTAACGAATTTATTCACGCTATTAAATAAATGTAAGAGCATATGAGTAATTACCAAGAAATTCGGGGAAAAGGAGCCTGAGACTACAATAGCTATGCCCGACGTCAGTTCGCGGCCTCCTCTTTATACTAGTATGGTTTAGTGAGACCAATACTAATTGGGAAACGGTCCCAAGCATCTGTAGTTATTGAATCGTATTGGTGGCCTTGGAATTGATACCATCGGAACTTTTGATATATTGCTATTCAACCTCTTTATCATCGTTTGTTCGCCCAGCTACGTATCCTTATGTCAGTCCCTGAGCTCCGACTACGACATTCCCTTTCACTCTCTACCTCTACAGTCAGAATGGACGATATCGTGGAACTAAAATGACATACTTTCATCATACATTTTTTGATGGTATTTGACCCAGTGGGACTTTTGAGTTCGATTATTATGGTATGGCCCTTCCAAGGTTGTAACTCATCATCAGAATGAAGCTAATAGCACATCAGGAGATAATTTTCAGAGCATTACATCTAGTGCTTCGGCACAGTCCAACAGCAACCCGGCATAGTTAGTAGCTAACCTCTATTTTGTGGATCCGTCTATAGATAGATATTGGAAGTGGGCCAGTGTATGCAAAAAGGCAAACCCTCGCTGGGGAAAAAACCACGAATTGCCACAAATGGTAATTCTCGCGCCGATGGTCAAGGGGTTACGATGCCATTTTCCCATATTTACATGAGTCAGATGGCGACCCGGGTTCGAATCCCGGTCGGCGCAGTAGTCCTTGCATTTTCATTTTTGTCGTTTTTTGTCGTTGTTGTTTTCATCCCGACCATTCATCCCAAAAGCTGCTTGGGTGCTCACTGTTTGTTCATTGATGAAGCACCTGCAAGATGCCATGGTTGTCAGATTATGGGAGACTGGAATTGAATTCTGCCTTCGATCTTGTAGGCCATGGATGAGCTACGTATCTTCTAGTTAGAATAATGTTAAGCTTAATGGTTATATTATATCCAAGCTAGGAAATAGTATCCATTATTCGAGCAGAGCTACCGGCCCTATGCCAGTACGGAGCAGTACGCGGTTATCTCGGCAGTATCGCGATTCGCGACGCTACGGGGACGATGGTGTCAAGTGGGCTTGTTTTTTGCAATTCAAATCCCTCCGCACCGCTGCCGTGGAGAAGTTTTCTTTTTGATTAAAATCTCCACGGAAAAAGGAATATCAAATCTTCAATCATATTTCGAACATAAACATCCGCCCGACATCTACATTGTACTGCGCACTACCTACTCGCGTGCTACCCCTGGGACTTGGCTGATGGGGTCATCCTCTCCACCCAATAACTCGGGTCCACCCCAACAAGTGACCGTCACGTCCTCGTCTTCAACAGTCGTTCAGTCAGTTAGCGGCGATGTCTCAGCTCACGAAACCGATAGTCAAACAGCCATTCGGCATGCAGGCAAACCTCGCCGCTCCGCTACTTCACCTCTCATCACCAGTCATACCCCCGTCGACGAAGCCGAGGTTGGTGCCGATCCGGGTCTCGCAACCGGCGAGGAAAAACCCATAACATGGAGCTCTTTACCCAGGAAAGGCCAATTAGCTATTCTAACACTGGCACGACTGTCGGAGCCGCTGACCCAGACTTCATTGCAAGCATACCTGTTTTACCAGCTCCGGTCGTTTGACCCGTCGTTGCCCACCTCAACCATATCTGCACAAGCCGGGATTCTTCAAGGCAGCTTCACCGCAGCCCAGTTCTTGACAGCCTTCTGGTGGGGCCGTCTTGCCGATGCAGAATGGATGGGACGCAAAAGGGTCCTATTGATCGGGTTGCTTGGCACTTGTATTTCATGTTTGGGATTCGGCTTTTCGCGTAACTTCACGACTGCAATCGTCTTCCGTACGCTTAATGGCATGCTGAATAGCAATGTGGGTGTGATGAGGACTATGGTTTCTGAGATCATCGTTGAAAAGAAGTATGTGCCATTCCTCGGATTGTTGAGAGAGAGAAAAAAAAACTAACACATCAACAATAGATACCAGTCACGCGCATTCTTACTCTTGCCCATGTGCTTCAATATTGGTGTTATTATCGGACCGGTCCTGGGAGGCTCACTGGCTGATCCCATCAATAGCTTTCCTGGAATATTCGGGCCTGGGTCATTTATTGGTGGAGGACATGGTGTCTGGTGGATGAAACAATGGCCGTACCTTCTTCCTAATCTGCTGAGTGCGGTCTTCATATTTATATCTTTCTTCACTATCCTCTTTGGTCTTGAAGAGGTGGGTTTATATTACATCGCAACCCCTCAACTCCGCTAATTATCTATACAGACGCATGAAATTGCCCGCTATCGCAATGACTGGGGACGTGATCTATGGAAACGAATTACGCGTACTTTCGCCCGAAAACCAAAACATTACCACGCTCTTACCGAGACCGGAGAGGAAGGACTATTTATCGAAGGTGAAGAAAGTCATTCTGCACCGGCAAGTCCTACATTATCTCGGCGACTTCCTATTCTTCGATCCCGCAAACGCCCACCCTTTAGCCAGATCTTCACTGGCAATGTTCTCCTCACGCTGCTCACGCATTTCCTGCTCGCAGCTCATACAAGTGCCTTCAACGCACTGACATTCGTGTTTTTGCCAATGCCCCGGGCGCCAGAAGGCTCGCGCACCGATTTCTTCCACTTCGGAGGCGGCCTGGGCCTTCCGTCAGCACGCGTTGGTCTCGCGACGGCCATCATCGGCTTCATCGGTCTGCCTTTGCAGATATTCGTGTATCCTCGCGTCCAGGGAAAGCTTGGAACACTCACTTCTTTCCGTCTATTCCTTCCCTTCTCTCCCTTGTCGTATATACTGATGCCATTCTTGGTTGTGCTTCCTCGGGCCGCAGCGATTGTCTGGCCATCATTTAGTCTTGTTGTGGGACTGCAGGTTCTTTCCCGTACATTCGCTCTACCAGCTGCTATCATCTTGGTCAATAATTCTGTGACGGATTCCTCCATTCTCGGGACTGTTCATGGGGTTGCTCAGAGCATATCAAGTGCTGCCCGTACACTGGGTCCATTACTTGGTGGATGGGGTTTGGGGTTGGGACTTTCACATAATATTGTTGGTGCGGTGTGGTGGGCATTGGCTGTAGAGGCTCTGCTCGGATATATTGTTCTTTGGACTATCATAGAGGGCAAGGGAATAGAGCGGCAGAAGCCTGACCCCGTGGAAGCAGAAGCTGAGGAAGGTGAAAATTAGAACAGACCTGGAAACACCTGCACATACCAAGTTAATGTATTTGAACATGCGAAGTAATCCATGGATATATGTATGTTCGAATGCAAATAAAAAATAGAAAACACACAGTAATGTACATGGGAAACAATGTTCAGATACAAGTGGAAGGGGATCTACTGTTAGTATCGCGGATATTCCGCTCTAGTTACCTGTATCTAGACCTTAAGGTATCTTTCTCGGTGAGATATTCCTCATCCTTTCCCTCGAACACGGTCAGGGCGTGCATAGCCGTTTCTTATAGTCGTTTCTTATAGTCATTTCTTCTAGACCATACTCGGCGGCTCGCACAAGGAACGGACATTTCGACTGCCTAACATTGTGCTGATACAGTTAAGGATTAAGTATCGAGTCGAATCATTCGCAAATTTAGACCAAGTTGTTCATAACATATTCGTCGTCAGTCAGTTCGATCAGGAAAGCGGACAGCGATATGATGAGACTAAACCCCATTGAGACGTTAGTGTGACTTTCCCCACGCGATCGGCGATCAACTCCGCATCCTCTTCACATACTGTGAACAGCTTCAAAACTCGAAAATGTCAGACCCGATTCCTTCTGCTAGCGCAGATGTAGATGCAGGCGAACAGAAACTACCAGCAAATGCTGAAGACCGCAAAGCTGCGGCTGCGTTATCCTCGCTAAACGCGAACGAGATGGCAGCAGATGTCGGTTCACCCAAGGGAATCTCCAGTACGGACCAGGAGGCTCTTGGAAAGGCGATGAGTCGACTTGAAATAGCTTCAGGCCAAAGAGGTGCGAATAAGGAAGGTAGTGAAGCTAAGAAAAAAGAGTCAGAAGTCAAGAAGACAGTGAAACCTGTGAAAATTGTGGCAACGGATGTGACACTTCTCGTAAGTGAGAGAAGTATACATTGTGCCGCATTTCAACTAACAAGAACATTTTCTGCTAGGTCGAACAATTAGACCTCACGAAAGCAAAAGCTACCGAGCTCTTGAAAGCGAACGATGGCGATGTTAAGCTTGCACTGAAGACTTTTATTACTCCTGTGTTCTGAGGGTGGTTGGGGGTATTTATGGACATACTTTTCTTGAGAATTATCGCGAAAACTGAAGTAGCTATTCACACACAACGGTCCCAATATAAAACTATAAATAAAATGATCCATGGATGTATTACCTTCAGTGGAACATGGGCGAATTTTGGGTTATAGTAATATAGTCTAGTTACTTTGGGGAAATCAATGCATCTGTGGACTGGAGACACTGTATGGGAAGGTGCGGAAGATCAAAGGAGTTCAGCGGTCTACGTACCGTAACACAACCCATTGTTATCGTGAATAACAGTCCACTTGTTAATTTTAGACCAATAGCACTCAGTATATGGTCCATTCTAGTCATATTAAAGAGTCACTTTTTCTTATCTGGGCACGTACATTACCTTCCATTTATATCAGAACGTACCTTCCAATGTATTTTGCTTTGTATGTTCAACTATATATGACTTAGTATAGACATTTTGTAGATTACAAGACAAATGGAAGGCATGACAAGTTGGAACTGGTAACAACAAGCACCGCAGTATCGGAGGCTCTCTTATTTGGCTGCGAAGTGAGGAAGATGCAGATACTATGCGGGACTTTGGTAAATCGCGATGGGATTGAATGTGCAATGCAAATACCACGTGGAATAGTGGGTTTCTAAATAAAATTTCTATGTAAGATTACTATATAATTGGTCTAATGAATAATTCCTTTTGTAACATCTCCACGGTCAGATCGTTTGGAGTGAGCACTCTCATAGGCAGAAAGAGTATCCAAACTTGTGGACCTGAAATGTTCTAAAGTTGCCGGATCTGCTCCTCTCTCTTCTGGAAGACTCCATTCGTCAAGCGGGTGTGCTTCTTCAAGGCTAGGATCCATATAGTTGCGCGAAGCTCGGGCAATAGCTTCTTGACTCGATCTATGTGTTTCATCACGATGCGGCCCCTGCATATTTTTCCCTGGTCTTTGAATTCCCGGGCGGATTAAATTCAGTGCTCTCGGGAAAGAAAAAGACGGGCGAGACGAGGACTCGCCCGAGTTTGAATAGCTGTTGCTAAATTTATTCCCACTGTTGCGGTCTCCATTGCGTCGTTGTGCTCGATTGCTGTTGTAGGAGAATGCCCTGAAGCCAAAGATTTTGCGTAGCAGCGGCCACCAGCACATCAAGTTGGCGACGTAAATGGCGGTACTTGCTTCACGAATGTACCATATCTGATAGGTCGTTGTGAGAGGCGAGGCAAAGTTGAAAAATTTATTCAGTATGGCGGCGATGATCGTGAAAAGCCCCAAACTCATAACACAAATGAGAAGGACCTTTCTGTGTTTCTTGAGTTGAGCACGGATAAGGATGGGGATTGGGACAGCGAACATGACTGCATCAGAAGAAATGTTGAAGACCGCCTGGGTAATGGAATAATGCTGGTAGGTCGCGCACTGCATGTTCTGGACTGGCATTGCCCAGTACTGTGAGAAGGGCCGGCAGTAGACAGCATAATAGGTCACCATGATAACCACAAAGCCCAACACGACGTATCCAATCAAAATTTTGATATGAAGATTGGATCGTAGACTCTTTGTCAATCTCCAATAAAAGATGAGCATACAAGTCTTGACCCCCCATGTTGAAAAAAGCATGCATTGCTCCAGTCCGATCACAATTTTGCTTCCAAAGATTCGGTCGCTAACTTGCTTTGGGTCTGATAGCACCGTGTCATAGTCTTTCGGGTCCATTAGATTTGTTGCATAACGAGACGATATTTGGATCAAGATAAGGAGAGCTGTGTATATCGTCTATAGGATTCTATCATTAGCAGAAGTAATAATGAGAGAGTGATGAATGCCAGGTGGGTATTCAAACTTACAAAGGTCGCTGTCATAATATAATCATCCCCTTATGTCAAACACAATGTCAGATAACTTTTTCTGAGTGATTTCAAAAGTGGCCTTACAAAACAACCCCTTGAGCGATCCATGCAATATGATCCGTGAAACCCTGTTGCTGAATTAGTATCTATGGATGAGAAGCTTTCAGTTCCATTGCATTGACACACATTCGTCCCACATATATAATCAATCCTATGCTCCAAAACACAACAGCTTCAACAAAAAGCTGATGAGGAGTGGGTGATACGTTCCCCATTTTGGCACGGCAAATCGTGCTCTTGCAACCTTGGAATACGAAATAGATGGACCCCAGAGAATATTGCCATTTCCACGGGAAAGCGTGGAGTCGTTGGAATAAATTCCAAGCTGTATGAACCTGCTGGCAGAAGAGCCGCCACCTTTCTTGGATATGGGTAAATAGGCAACCTTGGAAACTAGTACTTGGCCAGGGCTACCCGGGCCCAGGTGGTTTTCATCACATCCACCCAAGCCGATCGGGTTCAAAAGTTAACTGAACGCTAATGATGGACTAGTCTTGAAAGTGCCATGATAGCCTTATGCGAGTGTAAGAAAATTTGGCAAGACCTGAAGTAAGGAGGAATTTTGTCGCATTTATGTAAGGGATGGCTAACTGTCAAAATTGTTTGATGGTGATTTACGTTGGAATGCGGTCCATGATCGGCAGGCTGGGCGTATCAGACGCCATTTGGTTCCCTTGATCGCTGCCGCCCAGTCCACTTATGGACAGGCATTTTAGACAGATTTGGTCATTTTCTTGAAGAAAAATTGAACTTGGGGAGATCGAATCTTAGGACCAGCTTGGCAAGCACAGATCTCATCCGTTATATAGTCCTTCCTAATCTTCATTCGGGGGATTGAAAGCCTGTTTCCCGTCAGTTCAGGACAGATAGGTCGTTCTGACCAATTTTGAAAGATGCATCAAGCAATTCTCTGCACTATTTCAATAGATTTGACGATCCTACTCTCGAGCTACATACTAATGCGCCCAAGTGACAGGTCAGATTCCAGAGTGGGGATGATTGGTTGGGACAAAAGTTTGATTAGATATATTCCGCCGCATTCCGACTTCCAAGGTTGCGATTTGGGCTACTAATAACAGCATTCAATGTTGTGCTTGGGAGCTTGAGATCTGTTGAGAGCATCTTCTATATGAAGAAAGTAGCGAAGCAGGAACTTGAAGGCGCCCAATTCCATTTCTTTGTATGCAGGACAAGACCGACCTAAAAGTCGATCGCTCCTCTGCGATTCTAAACGATATAAAATACTACCTAGGAGTCTCTAAGTTGCTACATCCAAAATACGATTGAGTACATATTATCTTGATATCTATTTTAAAGGTTCACATAACAGGTTGTAATGTTCTTCAAGGGCAATTAATGGGGGAGACCAGATGGACTATCCACGCTGTCTTATTAATGTTGCTCCTGAATCAGGATTCTCGTGGAAACCCAAAAACCGCTCATACCTCGCGGCATTTTCTAGAGCTCTTTTTGAATATTTTGATCATGCAGCGAAGAGCCATATTTCCCCTCAGATCTTCGCATCTGTTCATTGATTAGCTTTGTTCATTGGCCAGCTCGAAATCACTCACGGCGATCAAGTCCACACCGTCGGGCAACCCTCTTCCAAGATTCCATACCCCTTCTGGCCCAATCACTCGGTACTCTGGTTGAAGTAAGCAAGGAAAGCAGAAAGGGATCGCTAAGAGACTCACGAGGTCCGATCATCGAACATGTCTTTATTGAAAGCCTCCATAGAGACCCATCCCGTATATCCCATATCAAATATCACCCGAGCTACCTCAACAACTGGCAACGAGCCCCCAAGATGCTCTTCGCATGGAAATACCCTGCAATTCTTTGATTGTGTCATGTATGCCGGCTGCTTCACATCGGCATTTGGATACCCTAGTTGGTCCTTATCTGCAACCGTCGCATCACTTAGTTGCAAATAAACAATATTAGCTGGATCGATGGTTTGCTTCAATTTTTCCAAGCTTTTATAGAGGCCTTCTAATCCCCACGACCGAATAGGCGATGATTTACTGAATGGATCTCCAGATTCTTTCGATGCGATATGGAAAGTATCAAGGCAATGCCCAACATTTGGAAGATTCACACGATCAAGGATTTCTTGGACTTCCTGCCATGTACTTTTGTGGATTCCCCATGAAGGAGCTTCATAGGCTATTTTCAGCCCGTACATCTCTGCAAGACGACCAAGCTTTCGCATGTTAGTGGCTATCACTGCTGCGTCTGTAGTAACTTTTGATTCTTCTAGAGGGTAGAGTGCCGTGGAGACCTAACATCTGTCAACCTTCCACTATAATAACAGTAGGGAAGCCATCTTACTTGTATAATGGGAATATGCATTATTTGACATAATTGACACCATAGATGAGCCTCTTTCAGTCTTTCATTTGTATCGTTTGAATTCCTTAGCCCATCAAAGTCCCTAAACGCATTTAGGGCTATGAGCTGCAACGAAAGGGACATCGCTTTCTCGTGAACATGCGTCGCTGCCGCCCGCAATCGATCTTCCTGGGACGCCACGCTGGAAATCCCCGCGGCGTAAGCATCCAGACACTCGAAGGCAATCTCAACCCCATCGAATCCATGCGACTTGGCGGCTTCTAGTTTCGCATCGATTGTATGCCCAGCCGTGGATTTCCCCAGGGAGTTAGAGGCTACTGCAACTTTTATCGTAGACATAGCGTGGAGAATCTTTATCATTCACGTCGCTTTCATGGGATCGGCCAGCTTTTATCCCTACCAGAATCCCTGCCAGAATCCCTGCCAGAATACCTGCGCATTTTTTTTTACAGACCACAGAGCGGGGTCATATGCCCTTGTGGGGTCTGAGGGGCTTCATCCTTGTCGTTTTTTGTCATTTAGCGTGAATCGCCTGTGCAGCTCAATCCTTCGTTAGGCAATCCACAATGCCTGCGCTTGGGCACTCCCACAGCCGTTGCGGCTGAAAGGGTTTAAAGTTGATGATCAGATCAGTTTATTACATGCTCCATGGTGGAATCTCACTTGACGTTTCACGGGCACATTTCGGGGGTCGCGCA
This sequence comes from Mycosphaerella populi pn0402, assembly GCA_002153405.1. Taxonomy (NCBI): domain Eukaryota; kingdom Fungi; phylum Ascomycota; class Dothideomycetes; order Mycosphaerellales; family Mycosphaerellaceae; genus Mycosphaerella; species Mycosphaerella populi. The sequence goes on from KZ119498.1 coordinate 104,921, forward strand.
TCCCAGATCGCACATGCTTGCGGAATTCTTCCCGACGTACTTTTTACACTGATGGGTCTCGCCAACGGCTCTTGCATCAGCGGCGAAAATCGATCACACCTTGAATGGCTGTGCAACTAATGCTTTTACTGCCCCACTGGCTAAGCCTTTCAAGGTTGACATGAGTCAGTGAGGCTAGCCACCATTGGTCGAATGAGCGACTGATTAGGCCACCAAGGTTGGATTCACCTTTAGGCGACCTGCCCTCGGAAGATGTCAGGGTATTGTAGGAATTCAGTTTCAAGAAGCGAAGAGCATTAACGTAGAAGGGTACTTTCCCTGGGAATTGAGACTAGATAGATTCGATCATATTTCCCATCTTCACCAAGTGTATTAAATGAAGTTGTGATCTTAAACTAGTCAATTTTCAATTGTGTCATACTTGTCGATTCCAGGCCTTTCCTAATATGAGCGAGATGATAGGCTGAATAATTTGATAAAGAAAAAATATTCTCCGGGATTTTCCATGATACTGATTCTGTCCACGAGTGTGGATGGTGCGGCGTTAATGGTATCGATTGCGCTGACCGATGAAGCAACATTCACTCATTGACTCGCATTCATCTAATCCCGTCCAAGGAGTTAGGCATGACCTCTCTAGTAGCACGACGAATTTTTCATCCAGTACCATTCAAATTGTAATTCGAATAACAAACAATCTTAATTCCTGGAACGCCGGTATTCGTGTTGCAACTGCCAAATATAGGTCGCGCTAGGTGCTCCCAAAATAATGTTTTGAATTGCAGAGCGACCTGGATACACAATTAGGGTATATTCAGCGCGTATCAAATGACGGGGAGAGGGGACATAGATGGGTATACTTCATCTTGCAGCTTTTCCCGTGGCCAAGGTGGCCAATAGCATGAGCTAGCGTGGGAGAAAACTCTGTCATATCAGAAAGTAAATTCAAGACCGGGAAGCTGATCGATAGTTACTCTTGGAATCTACCATTTGCGTACCACTGAAAATGGCGCTGCGATAAACGCATAATCGTAAGTGACATTTTGGCATTGACGATCCTTGTAATGATTTTTCCAAGAGACTTGAACTTTATCCCGGCCTTCTGTATATTGCACTTTCTGGATCTTTCGGCGAGACTTGATCTTATCGCTGATCAAAGGCAGGTGATGTAATTCTAGGTTTTATAGTCAATAATGTGTTTACATGTTACCTTGGAAAGAACTTAAACCCGAATTTTCAGTATTGACGGAATCAGTAAGATTCAGATCAAATCTTAATACTTCGTGTAGATACTCTGTGCGAGACCAGTCGTCGCCTCCAGTAACATTCAGTCCGGAATCTTTTGAGCGATCAAAAGCATGAGTGATCTTGTCGGTTGACTAACTTAAGAGATCGTATAAATTTCTTGTGTGCCCGGAAGATGTTATTAGCAGTGAGCTTCGACATCCAAGGGTCAAAGTAAATTACTTCATCAATGCGGGTATCTAGATACTCGTCTGCACCAAGAGAGCTATTTTGAGCAACGTCGCTGATTGTGGAGTTAGAACCGCCAGGAAGCCTTTTGTTCTCGACAAGAGATAAGGCATTTTCGGTATACTCAATGAATGGTATCCAGTTTACATGGAAAGATTATTATTTTGGTTGAAAGTGTTTATCGCATTGGCTAACTGGAAGACAAGCTCGTGGAACGTCCGGTTCAAAGTAATGCTTTGGTTACCCAGCTGAATATTCTCCGATATGGGAACTCGCATTGCACCCATTTCTTGATATTGGCGTTTCCATTCAAGAAGGTCAAACTATTCGGTGCGAATATGTCTACAGAAAATCAGTTAGCGGCGCATCACAAAATAATCCTGATTGACATGTCTGCCCAAGCGATCAGTAGATTCGCAAATTTCCAAGTTTCTGAATCCGACACTATGGAGAAGATACTTTACAATGTCAGAGACGGCTCAAATCTTTTGACAAGTTCGATTTTCATACATAAGTCGTTAAGCCGGCAATTCCTGCTATAATAATCCCGATTGCTATGCTCACTATTAGCCTGCCAAAATTGGATTTTGCTGTGATGTACATTTCCTCTCAGGTTCCTTCACATCCAAAATCCCATCATCCAAATTTTGGATTCGAGCGACGCCATCAAATCAAGGCCCTTCTGCGTCAATGCCGCTTGGGCTTCCTGCGCAAAGGCTCATGCAAGGACAACGGCTCACTCCTGCTCACAAGAATCTTATCATCTGTCCTTGCTGAGATGCGAGCATCATCTGGGACGGCCCAAGCTAATCGGAGGCTACTTTCATCATCAAGGCTACTAGGGACTTTTCCAATCATATATTCTTCATCGCTAATACCAGTGGCATCGCAAGCAGCGTAAGTAAAGAATTGCCCCTGGTTGAAAAGACGAGTGTATTGTAGATCAACGTTCAATATTCCGGGTTCTGAGGTATCCTTGAGAATGAATTTAATCCTCTGGCTTTGCGGTACTGCCAGCACTAAGGGTAAGCAGTTGGCGAGCACGTAGAAGCAGCGCATGTTGTATTTTATGTTATTTTTACGTCGATGGTCAATAAGACGTCCCTCAAAGGGCAAAGCGGAGTTTTAAAGAATAGTCCAATCCTAATAGCTTCGTAATAACTATTTGTGTAGCATGATCTTTTCAAGAGAATGATTGCAAGAATGTACCTGATGTAGATTTGCACAGTCACTTTGAATACTGCCGATATCTGTATGCAGCAAATGGGGAAACTGCAGTCTATGTGAACATACATATATACTGCAAACCGAATCAAGCCGAACCTCAGGTTCTCCGATCAAAGCTCCTTGAATTGCATCACCGAATTAATTCCACGCGATAGTCTTGCATTGAATGCTTGAAAATTATCCCTTGGACCGATCGAGCGGAAACGCCGATTCCAAATTTCCAAACCTCGACGGGTCCAATTTAACTCCTTGCATGCACCTCGACCCACTACAAATCACAGCTCACATTTCCAAAGATCTTCCAGAGTGCAAAAATATCCGATTTGCACCTAAGGAAATAGATGATCTTTGATGGACATATGACTTGGCCTTTGGCAACTCAATCAGAGCCCGATCTCATTTTACTATTGCCAATAGCCGCCGCGAGAGACTTTAAATAGTAGCGGGGATCAATTGTAAACTCACCTCGCCACATTTAGTCTCCAGTAGCCCCTTGGAATTGGTCACGGAAAGCAAACCCTCCTTGCGAGGGGCTCGATCTCGTAACATTTTTTGATCAAAAAGTCATCTAATGCACGTGGAAGCCATATGGACATCGGGACTCTGTCCCTCGCATGAGAACTTTCGGGGGGGGGGGGCTCAAGTTGCATTTGCCCTAGTGTTCCCCAGTCAAGAAGATGTATCGTCTCGCTCTACGAGGTATAATCTCCCTGATTTTCTCTCCTTGACTGGAATTCCACGCTGACTCCGCCCTGTTTCGCCATCTCTCGCCATTGCTTTCCCTTACACACCTTCGAACCTGGGTCGTGAATGGATGGTAGAATGGTTACAGCGTCGCGAATGTCTCCAGATGGAGTCACGCCTCTTAAAGTCAAGGGAGAAATTGACCAAGTACGCCTGGAAGCTGCACTCGGACATAAACAGCAGCTGAAGCGGAATTTCGGGCTATGGAGCCTGACTAGTCTTGGAATTGTCATAGCCAAGTGCGTTCTCCAAGTGCCTTATTCAAAACCAACAATTAGATTGATCTAATTTATCGCAGCTCATGGGCATCAACTGGTGGTACAATTGTTGTCGCGCTCCAGAATGGCGGACCAATGGCAGTTATATACGGACTCATCCTCGTCAGCATCTTCTATACGGCGATATCCGCCTCACTAGCCGAACTCGCTTCTTCAATGCCCTCTGCTGGTGGAGTATACTACTGGTCTTCTGTTTTGAGCCGCAGCTACGGCCGTGGAGCCGGATTCTTCACCGGGTATCTAAATGCCTGTGCGTGGTTACTCTCTGCGTCTTCTATGAGTTCTATGCTTGGAAACGAGGGAGTCTCCATGTATCTTCTCAACAACACCAACGTGCGGTGGCAAACATGGCAGGTATTCATTGGATTTCAGGTAGTCAATTGGACCTGCTGTGCCATTGTTTGTTTTGGTAACCGATTCATTCCGCTCATAAATCGAATTGCACTTCTGTTATCAATGTGTGGACTATTGGCGACGGTGATCGTACTAGTGGTGATGCCCCCGAAATTTGCGACAAATGAGCAAGTCTGGCTTGACTATCACAATGAAACAGGCGGCTGGTCAGACGGAGTTTGCTTCATGGTAGGGCTACTAAATGCAGCTTTCGCAGTTGGTGTCCCAGACTGCATCAGCCATCTCTCCGAAGAAGGTAATTTCCAGCTCGCCATATGTTCAAGCCTCGACTACTAAGCACTAAAACCCCCCTTTGCAGTTCCTAAGCCCGAAACAAAAGTACCCCAGGGAATAATGATCCAGATGCTCACAGCTTTCACGACTTCATTCGTCTATCTAGTCGCACTATTCTATTCCATCCAAGACCTCGATGCAGTCTACTCCAGCAACATCGGGTTCTTCCCAACAGCCGAGATCTACCGACAAGCAACAGGCTCGAACGCCGGCGCAATAGCTTTGATAGCCGTCCTGTTTCTCGCCACATTCCCAACCTTAATAGGCACCTTCGTGACCGGTGGTCGCATGTGGTGGAGTCTCGCTCGCGACAACGCAACGCCCTTCGCCCGCTACTTTGCCCATGTCCACCCAACCCTCAACTGTCCCGTCCGAGCAACCGTCGCTATGAGCGCACTAGTGACATGTCTGGGATGCATCTATGTTGGTAGTACGACGGCATTTCAAGCCCTTATTTCATCGTTTATTGTGCTGAGCTCGCTGTCTTATTTTGGAGCTATTTTACCGCACGTACTGTCCTGTCGGAGGAACATGGTTCCCGGTCCGTTCTATATGGGCCAAAAGCTCGGGATGACGGTGAACATTGTGGCGTTGGTCTATATTATGGTCACGGTGGTTTTCTTTTGCTTCCCGCTGGAGCTGCCTGTCACTGTTCAGAATATGAACTATACCAGTGTCATCACTGCTGGGTTGATGGCGCTCACCGGATTATGGTGGCTCTTCCGGGGGAGAAGAGAGTACCAAGGTCCTCAATATAGCTTTGAAGCAGCTGAGAGGCTGAGCACGCTACAGGCAGGCAAGGAAGGTCGTCGCTCTTTTATTGATGTCGGAAATGTCTCGCCTGCCCCTCCTTTATCTGAGCATCCTGCTTATGCGAACAGCTGATTCTTCAATCAGACGAAGCTGGAATGGCGGTGTATATTTCTTTTTTTAAAAAAATTGCTTTTCTTTCTTCATACTGTTATTTATTCGGAGTATTGCGATTAACCTGTGAGGTCTTTTTATTGGGGTGATTCAGCGCCGTTCTTTTTATGTGGAATGTTTGTTACGAATGCAACTCTATGAGATTCCGACTTAATGAGAAGTATGAAATGTTATATCACCTCATAATTTCTATTGTCTTAAATCTCAAGATTTAGCAAAAATTCGGGTCATCAAAGGTCATGCATCGGGTGAGATCAAGTCGACGATTAAAATCAGCTATACCCTCTTAAGGTTACGTTGCCTGATTAAAGACGAGACTTGATGTTCTGGCCACCTTCCCACGAGTCACCTGCCTCAAGCGTCTGCCATCCGGAGACGGAGCCAGCTTCCACGCAGATCATGTTCTTATAACCGTCATCCGGCGCAAAGTCCGCCAGTCCCTTGGCCTTCTCAGTCCATGGATTCCACACCACGACATCTGTCAAAGCCTCGCGTGTAATTGAGAACAAGGGGCTGTCATCCGCAGCAGAGGACACGATAATGGGTACGGAGGGATCGAGGTCCTTATAGATGCGGTCGGTCTCTTCGGTGATGGCTAGTGCATTGGAAGCCTCCTTGTGAGAGCTTGCATCGCGGGTCTTGTCGATGTAAGTCTTGGACTCGAGGTTCTTCACACGGATAGCAGAAATATCCTACAGAAGCGCATTTGTTAGTATCACGCAGACCAGTCTTGTTGGAACCCAAACATACATCAATGTTTAGATAGGTGTGCAGGAGCACCTGGAAATCGAAGTTCTGTGTCCCTTCATTGCGCACTTCGAGCGCTGTAGACAGGGAGTTTTTGGTCAAAGTCACACTGTAGACGAGGGCGAATTCGTAAGGCCAGGCCTTGCGGAAGTCCTCGCTCAGCAGGGTATGGGACAGCCCGAAGTCCAGCTTCACGCTCAGGTCTTCCTGGTTATCAGCGGACTCAGCCGATGACTTTCCGAGGTATTCCCAGTTCGAGTTACGGGCAAAGCCGTGCTGAGGAAGGGCCGAGGTGGCGTGGTTCTGAGGGGGAGGGCCGAAGACCTGCGTAGACACGGGGGATCATAGTTAGCATTTAGCTTCAATGGAAAGCGATAATGGTATTGACATACGGGGAATACGACCGGGATACCTCCACGGATAGGCTTCGAGCCATCCAAGTGGGCTTTTTGGCTCAGGAATAGCTGTTCCTGGCCCCGGGCCTTCCACGAGGTGACGGTTGCGCCGTAGAGGTGGACTGTGACGGATTCGCCGGTGGGGAGGGAGGCTTCGACTGTCTTGTCTTGGATTGAGACAGTAGGCTGGGGGAGGGACTTGCCCAGCCCGATGGCAGAGGGTTTGTTTGAGCGATCCATGGTTGTTGAAGGTTGGAAGTAGGAAAGATGCGAGAGATCAAAGTCACGGCGGGGGGATCTTGGCCCCACCTGATTGCGGTGGAACATTGCTCGATTTCTATATTTAATCTGCAGTATGCGGTGTCCAGATCTGGATCTCTACAATCGACTGGTTATATTGCTTTTTCGAACCCTTCTTGTTAGATTTTGTATTCATTTACAGTCAATAGAATGCCCCTTCTCAGCGTTGTGCTTGGTGGGGTAGAGGATAATGCTTCCGGGGTTCCTTTGCACCGCTGCCAGCATCAGACCTCGCGCCGGTGATACTTCGATTTTATACTAGATCCAAACAGCGGATGTTATAAATAGCCTATATTGTACTATTAACCAGCCATCGCTCAAGCAATTTCTACAAAATTCCCTGATCTATGATGCAGATCGACCTGTGCGCATAAAGATATTCGACGGCCGATTGCGCTCCTGGAACTCTTCATCCACAACATAGACACACTCTCCATCTTGCTCAAATCCAAGCTTCCAATAAACATGCCTCCCCATGGTTGAAGCCTCCAGGATAGCCTCCAAGCCACCACGTTCCTCAGCTTCGCGAAGCCCCCACTCAACTAATTTCGTGGCAATTCCAAGGCGCTGGAAAGCCGGATCAACCGCGCAAAGATCCAAGACAAAAGCAGCTGGTGGAGAAGCAGATAATGAAATCTCGTTGATAACTTCAAGACGCCGCTTGCGAAAGGAGCGATCAAACTGGCGAGCATATCTTTGCTCTTTTTCCTGCCCGGGAAATAGCGCATTCAAGTCCATAGCGTCGGCTAGATCAGGGATTGGCGCATCACCGTAGCCCTCAATATTGGATGCTTGAGCCCAGATTGCGACACCTGCTATTTCACGCTTGCCAGGCTTTTCTTTGGAGGGAACAGTAGCCTTGAGGAAGATGGTATTGAGTCGCCCATCACGGTTCTTCGTCGTGTACTTCCGTCGCTCGACAAGCCTTGAAACTGCAGCGGCTCGTCCTGCTTCTGTGTCCCATCCTGGGTGCAATGTCATCCAAAATCCGTCGTTCAGTTGTTTTGCAAAGCAAGCAATTCCGATTTCGAAGAATCGATCAAAATCTTCGGGTCGACATTCGTCCACTTGGACGTCTGCCTTTGTGAGCACGCCACCCGAAGTGTTATCGAACATGATGATTACTTTGCGACTGATGATGTTGAAGAGGGGACAAGAGAGAAGAGGAGATGGTCTCAATTGTGTTGTGGACCCATGCTCTAAACTGGGCCCGAGCGGAACTCCACATACGACGTGGACAAGAGAGTTATTAAGCGCGGAATGAATGGCGATGGGAATGGAATCTGACAAAGCAATTCGCATCACCAGTCATAGGACAGCGACCGACCTAAGAAGCCAGATTCTAAATCTGGGTCAAGAAGCATAGGCAATGGTCGTGTTTGATTGGAATGCGGGGGTATCTCGTATGAGATTAGGGAGACCGAATGAATGCGAAGGCGTGTGGACTTTCAAACCTGTAGCGCTTTAGCTAAGAATCTAAGTCATACTAGCACAGCAGAATTGGCTCATTTATAGAATCAATGACAACAGGCATGATTTTGAATCATTGTTATTCAAAGCATACGTATTGCTATAACTACTTTGACAAAATAAAACGATCCATCTCATCTTCAAGTTGCCGATGACAAATATTGCAGTCCTTGAGCAAAGAAGGAATGATTGATATTCTCGTCACAATTGCTCACCCTATCGGTTCTTCCCTTGATAGTCAATGCCGGAAAAGTCATGACGCCCTCTTTCCTTCGTGAATGTGACCAACCACTTGCTCTGTTTTCCTTCATTCGCCAACTCCCAGTACATCTTGCCATGTGCGGTGCCGCTTACAGATTCTGCTGCTGGTTTTCCATCTTCACGTCGCTCATCGGCATAGTAGAATCTAAAAATTAGATTATCAATGAAAAGGACAGGCGAGGTTATGGAAATGTTTCGGCTAGTCTTTGGGGTCTTTTGACATGGTAGGAAGGGGAACGAACCTGAACCCTTGAGCACCATAGGCATTGGCTGCGTACTCAATAAGCGTCGATGCGCATGCCTTGCCAATTGCAAAAGGCAGGACTCCAGGAAGACCTATTTGATTCAATGCATTTCCCGTATATATGAATGCCTTTGGTGTTGATGAGGGTAACATCCGGAATACCCGCAATGTTTGTTGTGCGGCTATGTAGGCACTGTCAAATCCAACTTTCTGAGACTGACGGATATAATCCAGCGAAACGGACAAAGGATCATCAGGGGGTGTCAAGTTCCGCCGTGCTCCTAATGAAATCAGCACATAGTTCAGTAACAAAAGAGAAAGCGAAATCGAGCACACCGTTGTATACGACTATATTGGGCATCCCAAGCCTTTGCTCGACAGTTTGAAATATCGAAGGAATAGAAGCATCATCCGCCAAATCGGCACTTATTTCCAGATATCCATCTTCGGAAAAGCCATTTACCAAGCTTCGTCCAACTAAAGCAACCTTGAACTTATTTTGGGCAAAAAGCGACGCGACGGAGTTGCCGACGTTAGGGCCTGCCCCAAGAATCAGGATGATCCCCGCATGTGGCATTTCTTGATATTATCTGAGCAGAGTGTTCAGTGATTTTCGAGAAGAATGTTTCGTCGTGACACACTATCGATTTTAAGGGAGTGAGAGAGTTGACAGACGTTGGATGGGGCCGGGGAATCACAAGTCAGGCACGCATGAAGTTACATATGAATCCAAAGCCCATATCGGACCTAGAGCAAGACCCGGATCTTCTATGAGTTTATATTATGAATTTCGACCAGGACTTTTCATTAATTTTCCTGGATAGCCAGCGCCGAGGCCTGGTGTTTGCATTCTCCCTGCTCCGCAATCTTATTAATCTGCCCGCAGTTTGTTCTGGTGTTAAGCCAATCAACATAATGGGATCCGCATTAGCCTCGTCTTGTGCTCCGACTTTCTGACCAATACAAACTGATCGTCTCCTAAGGAGTGACAAACCTGCGACAAACGACCTGTGGATATTTACATCTGTCCGGCAACGCATTAATAATTCATGATCGGAGAGGATATAGACCATGGTTCTTCCAAGAGTAAATTTAAGTTATATATTCTCCATCAAATGCCATTCAAGCTTGAGTTCGGATGCCTTGAATCATTCATCTTTTTCCAACCTTGGAACCTTGGAAGGTTTCGTTAACAAGGAACATTCTATCAATCAATTACCGAACTTCTCTTCGAAACAAGGAATCAATCATATGCAAAACTTTGCCCTAGGAGCCAAAGTCGAACATCAAGGATGGGAAAACTCGAAGGCAAAAGTGCACTCATTACTGGTGGTGGCAGTGGAATCGGAGCTGCCATTGCTATTAGATTTGCCCAGGAAGGAGCCCAGGTTTACATAGTCGGTCGTCGAGAAGAAAAACTGGCTGAAGTAGCAGCTGAGATTGGCCCCTGTGCTACAACTATCAGGGCCGATATTAGCAATCTGACTGAGCTGGATGCAGTCTTTGCTAAGATAGCCAAGGACGGCAGAAAGTTGGATATCGTGGTCGCCAATGCCGGCCAGACTGGAACAGTGCCCCTTGCCGAAGTTGACGAAAAGCACTACGATGGCCTTTTCAATCTGAATGTCCGGGCTACATTTTTCACAGTCCAGAAAGCGATCCCGTTCTTGGGAAGTCAAGCGTCAGTGATCCTCGTTTCTTCGTCACTCAATATTCGGAGTTTTCCGGGGATGAGCGTCTATTGTGCATCTAAGGCCGCCGTGCGCGCTTTGGGGAAGAATTTCGCGGAGGAATTGATTCCATACAATGCAAGAGTCAATACGCTTAGTCCAGGCCCAGTTGACACGCCTATTGTGGAAGCTCAAACCAAGACACCGGAAGAGGCGGCCATTTTCCGCAAATGGGCTGGTCAGCAATCTCCAATGGGCCGCATGGGCCGACCCGAAGAAGTTGCTACCGCTGCGCTGTTTCTAGCTTCCGATGATAGCAGCTTTTCAACTGGAATGGAACTGCGTGTCGACGGAGGGCATGCCGAGCTTGAGAGCCCCGTTGTGGCTGGTCGACCCTATAAAGACTAGCTATGCCTTGCGAGGGATCCTGAAGGATTCTAGGCTTGCTTATGATCATGACGAGAGAGTCTGTCTATGGGAAAAGTATGCTTTTTAAGTTATCTTTGCCTTACTGGCTGAATTATCCAGGATAGAATTCCCAAGGTTGGTATCGAGGGACTTGGCGGTTGGTTTTAAGGTTGGTTGAGACAGGCTCACCGCATATTACGAAATTGGGTTTTCAGGTCAAAGTGTGAAAAGTGTCCTGTGTCCTTAGAAGCAATGTAATTTGATGTTTCCATAAGCAGAATCCAAAGGCTTTACACTCTTTCTGAGTAAAAGCAGGCTTATAAGAGTGTAGATCTTGCATCGTTTCCCCCACAGCCTTCCAAGGTTGGCCAAATACTTGATTTGTCAGGATTTCGGGGTCATCACATGCGCCACCGTCAGTATTTATAACTTCGATCATTCAAGCAAGTTTATACACATGATGCAGGCAACGGGTGATTGCCATTCATTTTCCCAACAGAAGCCGCGAAGAGGAAATCATCTCACTTCCAAGGCGTGTGACTTATGTCGAGCCAGTAAGAAAAAATGCGATTGGAAACCCGACACGGCGACATGTTCACTATGTCGAAAGCGAGGCTCTCTATGTGTTTTCAATTACGTTCGTAAAGGAGAGCGCTATAGATCCAGGTGAGCCCAGAACTCGGCCTAGACATGATATGTGCTCTTTGCTGAAGCCTGAAACCTTCCAAGACTTTCGCGAGATGCCTTGAGAGAGAAGCCCGGGGCATCACGTACTTTTTCCAGGCTGGAAGCCCCATCAGACGGAATTCAATTTTCTGACTCAATATTCGAGATTGGAAGCTCTGGGATACCTGCCATAAATGACCAGGATGAAAATCTAGCGCACCCATATTCCAATGTTCAACTACTTGATGATCCACGACATCACTGGTCTATTCCTGAATCCCGGGTGATGGTCCCATCCTTCGACCCAGTGGAGAGCTCTGAAATGATCAATGAGCCTAATGCAAATCAAGAAATTCTTCCCGACACTCATTTTCAGACCGAATCTCCATTTGACAAAGCATTTGGGGCTGGAGTATCCCCGTGTTCTGAATACACTATTCAGGAGATATGGAGCCTACTGCAAGAATATTTAGAAGACTTCAATCGCGCCATCCCCCTTTTTCAAGATAGCTGGGTCACAGACACTTTCCACCAAATATTTGAAGATCAGCAAAATATCCCACTTGGCTCGAGTCTTTGCTTCCATCTTATTATTGCCATTGCCTATCGTTTGCGAGCCCAGAGTCCTCTTTCTTCTGACACTGATGACATGAGAGCCAATCAGTATTTGAAGTATGTCTCATCCCGTATAGGGGACCTCCTTCTCGAGAGCCCATCTTTGCAACAAGCCCAGTGCTTGATGGGGATGGGAGTTGTCCTCGAAGGGACTGGTGCACCGGAGCGTACTTGCGCACTTCTGTCTGCTGCGCTTCGAATCCTTGACCAGCTCTGCAAAGATACTTCAAATAATGAGACAGAAAATAATTTAACTTCTGACATTCAGATAAATCAAGTCTGGTTGATTGGTATGTTCATCGACTCATCAATCTGCCTACGGAATGATATGCAGCCGACTATTAGCCTTGAGGTGGCCGAATCCTATCTTTTACGATTAGCTTCGCTTACTGAAGATAAAGCCAAGCTAAATGGAATTATTCGATCAACTGATGGCGAAAAGGTCATCAATATCTTTCAGGCTCACATCGAGCTCTCTGTGTTGCAACTAAGGGTTTTGAAAAGCCCATTTCCCAGTCCATCATCCTCATCCGAAGATCTGCTACAAAGCTTAAGTGATAGGGCCCTTCTACTCGAGCAGTCATTTTGCAGTTGGAGATCATCGTTCTTTTGCCCGGTGGATATTACGGAGATTCGTGCTACTTTCCACCGCTCAGATATTGTGCATCTGGTCATACTTGAGGGAAAGGCTTTTGAGACGATATGTGCAATCCATGGTATCACTAAGAATCGCCTACCAGCGCTCTCACAAATCAAATCGTGGGAAAGAGTGCTGAGTCCTATTGTTGTGGCAGCCAAGAGAATATTAAAACTTCTCGCATTGGCTCCCAGGGGTGATATCACTTGCAGTCAGTGAGTAACATTTCAGATTGAGAATTTACATCCATTCAGAGCAGCAAGATTAATGAAATTACTAGCCTCACCGGTGATGCGAGTATCCTAGCATCGTTTATACTATTAACCTCTGTTGTCCAATCGCCACTTCGTCTAGATTCCCAATTTAACCTTCGTCTTGCTCGCTATACAATCTCGCAAGCTCAAGCACTTCACGAAAAGAAGACTACTCAGCCTCTACCCTCTTCGATAAAAGCATGTCTGTGGCTGGAATCTATCTGTCACAAACTGGTCAACAAAGGACTTGGGATCCTGGAAAAGGCAGACATGCCTCATTAGTGCACAAGGCTGAGATGTTAGCAACGCTTACATTTCTCACGCACCATATACATTTTACATAATACTGAGTTGGCAAAATTGAAGTTACGGTCAAAACGGTTTAACCCATCAGACATGATAAATCGCATTTCGTAACCGGAAAAATAAGACATTCAATTCAACACCCAGGTAAAATTTATGCAACAGCCGCACCGTATTTTTTATGAAACATGTGGTATGTGATATGCACGCGGAAAAAGTAAAAACACAGGAATGGGTTTTCAAGATGAGAAATCCAAAATGGGACAAGGGTTTTTCACAAATAACGCCTTCGCTATGCGGAATTGTAGTGTTGGGTGGCATTTTGTGCCTGGACACGAATGTTGAAAAGAAGATCTTCGACCTCACGAAGATCAGTATAACTCAGATTAGCCGACTTCATGTTTTCCAAGATATTATTCAGTGATGAGGTGATGCTAGTTTTGCTGCTGGTTTGTTGAGATGTTGAAAGAGCTTCAGTTTGAACTCCAACGGCAATAGTCCCGACTGGTCCAACTGGGGTGCTCGTTTGGAATGGGTTGGAAGTGGGCTCCAGATCAACTTCCATGACCATTTCACTGCTGTTGGGCATTGGTCCACTGGCTGGGGTCATATCAGTGACATGGGAGTCGGTTGCTTCTTCGGTGGAGACCAGAGGCAGGCCAGGATCTGAATAGGGTTCGGAAGGAATAAAGCTTCCAGGGATGGAATCTTCGGCGGTTTGACCGGGGAGATTTGCAGCATCAGTTACGGATGATTCCATTCGGATCGAGTCACCCTCAGAAGGAACCTGCCTCTTAGCTTTTTGAAGTCGGAAACGTTTTTTGCCAGAACGGGTGGTGGGGGTTAATTGAGTGGGAGCAGGAGTCTCTTTCGTGGCGGTCGGAGTAGACTGTTCTTGACTGTGTAGAGATTTGCGCGAACGTTTAGGTGGTGGTTGAGATAGCTCTTGGGCTCTTTCATTTTCATCTGCGTTTGATCCCTTTGCTGGTTTCATAGGCTCAGGAGCAGCCGCTTCAATAGATGATGGAGCCAGAATAGGCTGTTCAATAACTGCAGCATCTTCATTTCGTTGAGAGCCACGAGTAGACCGTCGGGTAATTGAGTGTTGTGAAGGAGCTTGGGCAGTCTGTGAGTCCTCTGCGATATCGATCTCTTGCGATTGTGTAGCATCCACATCGTCGCCACCAGACATGTCAATGTCATTCGTTGTGGATAGCCTAGTTGATCGGCGTCGAGAGTTGCGTTTAGTTGGTTGGCTATCATCATGTCGCTTTCTCTTTTTCTCATTAGGGATGCCCTCCGAAGATTTGAATTGAGGGGCTTTTTTAGAGAGAGTATCCTGTTTATGGCTCCCAAGGACCAGTTCCAGGTCTTGCTCGAGTTGGGAGTTGATCTGTTGCTCCAAGTCGTCACTTGACGAGTCCATGAGGTCAGCAGCGTGCGAGATCGTCTCGGCTACATTCTCAGCGGGCTGTTGATTCTCATCGGCTTGGTTTCTTGACTGCCTCCTCTGCTTCCGTGAAGACGACTTGGACTTGGGTTTGGAACTCGGAGCTTCTTGTTCTCCAGAGCCATTCACGGGAGTTTTGGTTGCCTCGTCGTGATTGACATTCTCAACATTGTCAATGCTTTGGCTCAAGGCCGATCGCGTTCGTCGGCTTGGAGGATTCCCATCCAATGAATGAGACAAGCTATTATCACTCTCGTCTTGAGATTCTGGGCGAGGTTTCTCAAATGAGTCTGTAATGGAAATAGGGTTACTGCTTGTGCCATTTTCCACATTAGCAATTCGCGCCAATGCCTTCCTCTCCTTGCTCGATTTCTTCTTTCCCTTCGAGCGCCGAGACTTTTTCCGGGGGCTTGGAGTGTTGGAGTTGATTTCAGGAGGGGAAGAAGGAATATCGCTTGCATCAGCCATTGCAACATCACGGGCTATCAAGACCGGATGTTCTGCGATGGAAGCAGGGGTTGGGTCTCTTGTAGCAGGTGTTGGGGATGATCCAATGAAGCCGTCCTCGTTTTCCGCTGCCGCGAGCGTGGGGGTCAAAGGAGCGTCGTGTGAGGACATTGCATGGAACCTTCGGAGATGGACAGGAGTTTCAAATCCTAGCTTCCCGGGGGTATTCGCAGGGGACGATGAATGGATAGAATCAATAAGTCGGAACATTTCCCGATGATTGGGTGGACGCCGTATATTCGAGACATCATTGCCGATGGAATCCTCGGACACCTGTGAAGATGTTTGATTGGGCAACGTTGGCTCTGCGGAGACATGAGGTTCGACAGGAGGCTGATTGTTCTGCCCAATCACAGGTGATGAGTTGATATTGAGATACTGCTGGTGACCTGCATGAGAAACTCCTGGGGCAAACTCGGGCTCGGTGGAGTTATCCACGATAGCTACAGTGGACTCTGTTGTGGCAGCCTGGAGCATCGAATCAGTGTGATATTCCATGATCGAAAAGCGTTGGACTTACCTGGGAATTTGCTTGTGCTATAGTTTCCTCCTCCAGTTTGGCTTCGGCCGCTTGTAGCGATTTCCCTAGAGCTGAATTACGAATATCCTCGCCTGTGCCAACAGCTGTAGAGTGCCAAAAATCAACAAATTTTTTGCATCGTGAGCTATGAGGTGAGCATAGGCCAGCACATATGACGGGTCCAAATTTTTCTAACGAGGGAAGGTCGCTGCAGCTGGTTTGCAAGATATTCAATATCGCAGAAATTAGGGCTCGGCACTATAACTCCTCATCAGACTGGAAATATTAATTCAAAGTACGTGCGCGGAGAACTTACAGCTGTCAAGACACGACTGTCAACTCCATGCTGCGCGTCAAGTTTGCACTTCTCGTCTTGAACCCATGGGCCTAATGATTGTTGGAGGGTCTCCAGAACAGTGGCGCGGAACGGCACTGCGCCAGAGCCCAAGAAGGATGTCAGTGACTCAATGAACCCCGCAAGGCCATGCGTTTCTGAAACACTAAAGTGGTCGTAGGAGGATTGCAATGTTCTCCCGGCCGCTTCGAGCAAATTCACCGGCAAAAGCTGCATGCTCTGTTGTATACTCGATTGATCATTCGGATTTGTAGGCTCTGGCCAGAACGAAATTGAAAGGGAATGGCTTAGAAGAGATGCCAAAGGCATGTAGGTATTTTGGATCAAGATTGCGCTCAAGCTCTTGGCCATGGGTTCGATCATAAGACCCGACAATGCTTGATCACTCTTTTCCGTTCGCAGCACGCGCCCAAATGATCCGAGAAGGTGAGACCAGTCTTGGTGGACATCCGAAAATTTGAGGCCAGCCTTGAGAATTTTTGTAACACTTTCATAGTCTCTGGAGGAAGATCCGTCCCGTTCACGAGCCGATTCAATAGGGATGGATTGCAATGTGTCTGCGGCGGCCCGCGCACTCGCCTTCCACAATACAGCATCAAGATCAACATTTTCCGTGGTTTGGATGGGAGATGAACTCAAGTCTGAGAACTGTTGCAATAGCTCCAAGCGAGACCCACGGGAACTTCTGCTTCTCGATGATGCTTCAATTAATCCCTCAATAAGCTGTGTATATGACAAGGTTGGAGAGGAACAGAAGCCTGGGGTGCGAATAGTTTCCAGGAGGTGTAAAACGGGACTGCTTAGATTCGTACTTGATGTAGATTTGCGGTGGGTCGGGGTATTAGAAATTTGGAAGGTTCCTTCGGAGGTCCTCAAGAGTAGGATCTCATCGAATAATATCCCCCCAAGAGAAGAGATCATTGTTGTAGAAAGATATTTAAACCTCTCAAAAAATATCTCACTACCACTTTCAGCAGGAACATTGAGAGAAGGTAACCCGGCAGTCCACAGACGACACAAAAATCCTAGGATACTAGCAACAACTTGCATTGACTCTGAAGATGGGGTGATTTCTTTGCTGGATGCTAATGATAAAGCATTGGAAAGGCTCACCCAAGCTAGAGAAATGTTTGATTTAGGGATATCGGTCTCATCCCAGATTGAGGCTTTCAATAGAGATTCGAAAACGGGGAGTATGATCGAAACCCTCGAACGCACCCATAGAGAGTCAATAGGAGGAAGCTCGTCTGGTTCGATTTTTTTGGCGTCATGAATACGATTTTCCGTCCAAGCCCTGGGGCCCCGTGAGTTCGAAAGCATATTCTCCAATACGCGCGATGCGTTATCACTCAAAGCAGGGGTGGTCGAGAACATTGATGAGGCAGGATTCGCGATGTACTCATCCCATACCACGTCCAAGTACTGTCGGGACGAAGAGGGGCGGAAGGAATAATAGAGCAAGTTGTGGTAACTGCCCAATGCAAGTGGCGTAGGAGGAGCAGATTTATCGGATTTCTTCTTATCGAACTGAGAGATGATTGGTCTTCCCAGCATCTTCAGAAGTGATTGAGTAGTAGACTCATCGGGCCCAATCGCGAAAACAAAGCGGTTCCATGCAAGTATAGCCTGCGCTTTGATGGCCGGCTCGCTGCAGTTGAAGCATTTCTGAAGAATAAGCACCCATTCTTTAAAATGTTCCCACTGGTCCCATTTCCATTTCTTGCTTCTCAAAAGAAGCACAACGACGCTCCAGGCTTGGGGCACATGGACGCCAGCATCCGGTTGAGCCATCATTCGGGATAAACGTTCTCGAATTTCCGTCACTAGCTTTTGCCCGTTGTCCAAAGGCCTATCAAACATATCCCGAATGAATTTCGAGACTGTATTATTGGGGCCGGCAGCGAGAGATACTTGAAAGCCTAATTGAATTGCTTTCAGCCTCGTCTCCTTCACATGGTTCAATACGCCCGAGACGACATGTTCCACCCACAGGGAAGATTGGGATATGAAGTGTGTCTTTTGCTGTGCGAGGATACGTTGGTATATACCGAGTCGGCTCGAAACGATAGCTTTACCCGGAACACGATCGGTCAAATCTTTCAGTATATGGAGAAGTCGCGTGATCCGAGCATGCGTCAAAACGCGTACGCCGAAATCCTGTGTAGAGAGGATGGACATGTAATGAGTTAGAACGGATTTAGGGGCCTTCGCATCCTCCAGCGATGCGAGAGCATGGTCAAGTATGAAAATCTTGAAGTCGTCTGAGAGAGACGGTGCGATGTCGCTGTGCCAGACAAAAGCTGCGGATAATTTCAGCGCTTGTGTAACAAGATTAGTGTCTAGCGGTGAGCTATTCACTAATTCTCGAGCCACATCACGTTGGATATAATCCGTAATAAGACTCAATTTTCCTTTGATATCATTCACTGTCGGTAATCCATCATATGTTCGTAATGCGCCGAAAAACTGCATGTAGGCATCGAGGCGTGAGGTAACAGACCCACTCGCAAGTTGCTGGCTCACAGATTCGAGAAGCATCGCAAGGGATTCGGATGTAAATGTCTCGGTATTGGGCGACCAAACGGGGATTGGCGAATTCGATTCTTTGAGGATTGACTTAAACGGGCTGTCCCTTGGTCTTCCATCCTTCGCGGGGGTTGGATGGGAAGCAAAGGTGACTCGCTTCGAGCTTCGACTTGAAGGGGGAGCTTTGAATGAGTTTGCTGTGTGTGTTTCGCCGGGGGTATGGAGGGCGATGGGCGTATCTGTCTGGCCCTGCTCGAGTCGTGAACCAGCCCGTGGAGGCGTTGGTGGACGAGCAGGAAGAGGGCCCAGCATCTCCACCATGGTTCCCAGGTTCAAGTCGGGAAGGAACAGAGGGAAGGGGGATTGAGCATTGCCGGGTTTTTGTGATGTAGAGAAGCCCCAAAGATCTGAGGCAGCGCTCGGGAAAACTGGAGCCCGGACGCGCCTGCGAGTCGCGCCGCGTAAAGTGTCACCGCGAGTCGCCGCCTCAGGCACGCGTTCCCCATCCTTGGATTAGCTGGACATTTTCAATCTACAATCCAGACGTCTACAATTTTTATCAAGTAGTTTTTCAAATACAGAATCTCTCTAGGAGTAATTACGCTTTGGCCAGAGGGTCTATTGAATACTCAATGCGATGCATTCCTCTATCGCGAGAAACTACAAGGGGCTGCCAGCGTAACTTTAACACGGTCATACAAAATGTATTGTACTGAAAATTATAGTTTGGAAAGGGTCACCAAAGGAATGTGTCAACAATCGAATCCAGCAAGCAGTGTTTATCCGAAAGGGTAAAGCGTAAATCCACGGATACAGGACCGAAGCTCCCAGGGTGAGGTGGGGAGGGTCTCCTGCCGCGCTTCCTTAAACGATGACGGAAGACAAGTTTCCCCGCGTCGATACTCTTCTCCCGCTTACTTCGCTTACTTCGCTTACTTCGAAGGCCATCGATCAAGCTACCTGGACTCGTTCCTATGCTCCGCTAGCTTCCATTCAACCGGCTAGCCTCGTCAGGTCGCACCTTCCATTCTGCAGATTTCTTTCTCCACAGGCGAGAGGACACGAGTCATGGCTTTCCGGCAGCTACAGGGAGCTGGTACGCAGTCGCAACATTCTTCGAGCGTGTGTTTCTACTGGGAAGCTAATAGAATCCTCTGTTCTTTCTCTCATTAGCCAAGTTGCAAGACGTGACCCAATTATTGGAGTCCCTGGAGACAGATTCGCAAGACAAGCACTTAACCTCAGCCCGTGAGTGAGATACCCTTGGCACCATAGCCCGAAACCAGCCGGCTCTTACAATCGCAAATGGCATGCAGAAAGAGTCCAGACCCTTCTACAGCTCCGTCAGCATGGAACAAGCCCTGTCGACGCCGGTCCAATTTATTGCAGTAAAGTACAGCTCACCACGTCAAATTAAGAAGAGCTGGGGGCCTGACCTCAACTCAAGGGAATTGGAACACTAGCACGATATGGCGTTGACGGAGACACACCTGATGTACGCCGGGCGGCTCTGCGCTGCATTGCCAATGCTCTGCTGCTAGATGGAAACATGAGGCAGGTCTTTGTCGATACAGGGAATGCTGGGAAGCTGGCGGAACGTCTCAAGGTACGCATCGGATGCGACCCGTACTCGGCATTTGTGCGCACTAGACTGACACTAATATCATCCAATTCTAGACCGAAAACTCTGAAGATGAAATGATCACTAGTCGTATCCTCTTTCTGATCACGTACGATACTGATATCAACTTCGATGATCTGGTCAAGAATCATTTCCTCGGTGATAACGTGAACTATGTACGATGAAGCGGCCCAGCTAAATTCTGTACATGTGCTGATTCTATATATCTCCAGCAACTGAGTCGACACGCAAAGCAATTCCCTAAGTCTGGCAAGCAGCAATTGTCGCAGATGGACGAACTCGCCCTGATCGACACGCTTAAAGTGATCTTCAACGTTTCCAAAATTTATCCGGACCTCTCTGGTATCTTTTCGCCTTCTATTCCATACATATTGAAGATAATTAGCCGCATCGAAATCCCCCCAAAAGCCCTGGATGGCCTGGTCAGCTATCTGATAAACTCCCTCTCCGTTCTTGATTTGGAAGGCAAGAAGAGCAAACTTGAAAACAACCCATTGTTCCCGACATTCAATCAAAATTGCAATGTGGACAAGTTGATCAACATTCTTGATCAGGCTGTGTTAACATACCCTGCAGAGGAACTCGAAGAAAAGGCCGTACCACTGCTTCATTCTCTGATTGTCATTCATGAGCTCGCACCCGATGGGTCGCGAAAGTACATGCAGTGGCTTCTTTTGCCAGAGGATGATGAACGGAGTCAGCCAATTGGGCGATCAGACACTCTCTCGTCCCGATTATTAAAACTGTCAACTACGCCGTATGCTAAACTCAAGACCAGCATTTCTGAGCTGATGTTCGTCCTTTCTGGCAAGAACCCTGAAAATCTCACCCGCAGGATCGGTTATGGTTTTGCTGCTGGATTCCTTGCATCTCGTGGCATGGAAATTCCTCAGAATGCCAGCGAAGCCTTCGCGACGAACTCGGAAGGTCTCGCCGCTGAGGTAAATCCCGTAACTGGACAGCGATGGGCAGCAGAACCAGAAGATACAGGTCCACCAATGACCCAAGAAGAGAAGGAAAGGGAGGCAGAGCGACTTTTTGTCTTGTTTGAACGGTACGTCGAACCTCTTAAACAAAGAGCCGGGGGGGGGGGACTGTGACTAACCTTATCTAGGGCGAGGGCTAACGGTATTTTAAAGATGGAGAACCCTGTTGCCCAGGCTGTGCGCGAGGGACGATTCGAAGAATTGCCCGATGATGCAGACAGTGACTGATTACATCCAATATATATGGATCCCCGCATATCATATTGGACGATTTGTTCTGATATACCCCGCTGGACTAGCTTGGTGTACATTATGGATAACTAATGTGTATTGGTCTGCTAGAGGTAGTGTGTGGCTCTCATCTGTGGATACATAAAGTTATCATGCGTCCTGTACCATATAAAAAAAATATCAATATATGTTTGAAGCATGACTAAGATCAAGCTCACATTACTGAAATGAACTGTGTAGCAAACCTTAAGTATCGATCGATTCCAAAAGTGCGGCCAAATCTAACCAATCACATGTATTGAAAAGTTCAAGTGGACCCGCTGACGTCGTTTCGAGAAGCGGCAGAATTCGCTCTCCGCCCGCCGAAAATTGTTCGCGGGGCAGCGAGTATTCTCCCCACCAGGATTTGTACTTGCCTTGCGTTCCCTAGCATTACTTTTATTCGAAGGACCCATACTACCGCCAATATGTCTAAGCCATTCAACCCAGAGGAGGCGGAGAATTTTGAGGACGTACGTATCTTTCTACCAGAGGCGAAGAGGCCGCTCTAGCTGACTGTGTTGTTAGATGGAGAAGCAGTTCGCAGTGAAAGGTCAGCTCACGATACCCTGAGATCTCCGAGCTTTTTTCTCTTCTCGGCATGCAAATTCCCATTATTTTCGATCTGACACCTGCTTTTTTGCTCGGATAGCTGTGGAACACCTCATGACATACTGGGCGATCTTAGAGAAGGTTAAGGGCTCCCAGCTGCGCCTGACCAAGATGGACGATGAAATCTACGAGTCTTTCAAAGCCGCATTCCCCGATTTCGACCCTGCCGCTACTGTTAATGAAGACGAGATGAAGAGCAAGGCTGGAAAGGAGAAGTGGCGCAACTGGATCAACCAGTACGAAAAGAAGATCGATGATTTCAACTTCGGAACCATCATTCGCACTCGCGCCGATGCCGAATATGATCAAGACACCACTGTATTCGGTAAGTAATGTTTTCAGGGATTTGTCAGAAGTTCTCTGAGCCAGAGTGCTCATGTTTAAAACCAGGTGTCCGCATGCAATTCTACGCCGTTGAAATTGCCCGGTAAGTGGTATAACCCATTGCTCTGTTGCTCGGTTCATATATTCTAACAATATCAGAAACCGTGCTGGTCTCAACGACTGGATCTACGAGCGCTCCCAGAAGTCCAGCGCATGAGCGATGTTATTATCCTCGTCCTTCGCAGCCGACCTCGTCAAGCTCTATTAAGCACCCCGGCCACACAGCCGACGGCATGTACATATATCGTTCGTGGCGCATGTAATTTTTCCTTCAGAGTCTCTAGAATACTCTCGGGTTGCGCACGGAACAATGTGGCCAGCCTATTTAGGGTTGCCAATAAAAAAATATAGTGATTTGGTGTTACATAGAGTCGTTCGGTGGACAGCTTTCATAGAATTATCTATATACCCCGCAATTAATAGCATTCACCATCTCATTTAATCAATACATATTTACTTGACTTCTTTGCCTACAGTTTTGCCGGAATAAGCGGGTTGGTTCCCTTTGTTTGTGTCCTGGAGGAGTGGAGCCGGCTCTATTGTTCATGAGACAAACAATGGAATCCCAAGAACATGTGCCACGACCACCCCAACTCGACCTTTTCTTTTCATCCTGGCCATATCTTTTGGCTTTGTTTTACCCTTTGCTCCAAATATGTTCAAGCATCCATGATTGCCCAACACAATGTCTAAATCGCGTCCAGACTCTCACGGGGGCGACCCGGTACAATCAGAGAACAACCCGATCTCGAAAGCAAGCTGGAAGTCTCTCTTTAGCTTCACCACAAGCAAACACTTGCCGGTTCTCATCACCGGGTCCATTTTTGCGCTTCTCGCGGGATGCATAACCCCGGTCCTCGCGGTCCTACTCGGAAACATCTTTAATACATTCACCTCGTTTGGTGCAGGTCAATTAAATGCGGACACGCTTCGATCGAAGATCATTACAAACTGCTTGGGTATGGTTGGGCTTGGGGGAGCTGGTCTGGTCCTGAACGGTGCCTATTTCATGGTTTTTGTAGCATTTGGGGAGTTCCAAGCTTCCGCTATTCGACGTCGAGTCTTCAATGCATTATTAAAACGCGATATCGAGTGGTTCGAAGCACACAAGGAGGGTTCAGGCGCATTCTTATCCAGTGTGCAAGCGTGAGTGTCCTTGCTTTTCATGAATCTCATCATTATTTTCATCTAATGTTCCCCTAGGCAGGTTCATGATCTACAAATGGCAACCTCTCAGCCCCTAGGACTTCTCCTACAATATGCGTGTCGTTCGATTGCGTCTCTGGGTTTGGCATTTTACACATCGTGGCGTCTATCCTTAGTGACTCTGGCTGGGATTCCGATATTCTCGGCAATAATCGCGTATTTGTCAGGGCGAATGAAGGCAAGTATCACGGCACAACTGGCCGAACTCACCGAGGCATCCAAGATTGCAAATAACACGATATCGTCTATCGATACCGTGAAGTGCCTCAATGGAGAAGGGCATGAAATTGGGAACTACTCCGAACGCATTCAGCAGTCGGCAATCTACTATCTACGACAAGCGTCCTTGAACTCTTTGCAAATTGCCCTAATTCGATGGATGATGTTCGGAATGTTCGTTCAGGGCTTCTGGTATGGCAGTAGCCTGGCACGCAAAGGAAGTCTGTCTGCGGGCGATGTAATCCGGACATTTTGGGCTTGCACTACTGCAGCTCAGTCTATCGAGCAAGTGCTTCCACAGATGATTGTGATGGAAAAGGGGAAATTTGCGAGTTCCACTCTCCGTACCATTGTTTCAGAACATGGAAGACGCCGAATACTTAGTGAGTTGCGAGGGACAAAGTATCCTTCTTACTGCGAAGGCGAAATTGAGGTCAGAAATGTATGTGAACAGGCTCATCAAAGACTGCGGGTGATCTAACAGCGCTAGGTATCGTTTTCATATCCTACGCAGCCAGACAGGATTGTTCTGAATTCTTCACACTTCTCATTTCCCTCTGGGGAGACTCGATTCGTGATTGGAAAAAGTGGTTCAGGGAAAAGTACTCTAGGCCAGCTGCTCATGCGCTTTTATCTTCCCAACACAGGCCAGATATTCATCGACAAGTACCCGTTGTGCTCTCTAGATGTCCACTGGATCAGAAACAATATTACACTACTTGAACAAAAGAGTGTATTGTTCAACGAGTCTGTGCTGCAAAATATTGGATTTGGACGAAAAAGTGATCAATCAGTCTCAATGGATGATATCCAAGATGCTATTCAGACCTCGATGCTTGAAAGCACAATCGATGCCTTGCCAAATGGTCTTGATACCTCTGTCGGTCCCGGTGGCAGCTTTCTTAGTGGGGGTCAACGACAACGAGTGGCAATTGCCAGAGCCAAACTGCGTGATACTCCAATACTGATTCTCGACGAGCCCACTAGTGCTCTTGATCATAAGAATCGTGTTGCAATCATGGATACCATCCGTAAGTGGCGGAAGGGGAGGACGACAATTATCATCACACATGATTTGTCGCATATTCAGCCAGACGATTTTGTCTACATCGTCGAGAATGGATCAATCGTACACGAAGGTTACAGGCACGACGTGGAGAAGCACCCAGAGACTGCCAAGTATTTCCCACCTATAGTAAAACCTCAAACGGGGAAGAAGATCCCTAAGGTCAAGTCTCGAACACTTCGCAAAAAAGCGAGCAGAATATCTCTAGCCTCTTCTTTTGGGAGCAGAGTAAGTCTCGTTTCTTCTCGTGCAAGTAATACGTCTCTCGCCTCTTCTTATACGAGTATGATGAGCCTGAGAAGGATCAACAAAACATCCTTGCCACGACGAGCGCGACAATCTCGTAGGGTCACATTTCTACAGCACCATATTCCTCCAACATTGCGATCCGATACTTACGATATCTCAAGGAAGAGACACAGTGTCCGGTTCGAGTGTCTTGAACAGGTTAAAAAGCAAATTTCAACATCTGAAACACTCCTACCTCCTCCAAAGAACCTCGTGATGAAAATTCCACCATCACCATCAAGTGCACTTTCCCGCGAATCGAATGCGGGAATTGAAATGGTTGAAATTAAACCCTACAATACTGAGCCAGATACCTTTTCACTGAAAGCACCCAAGGCAATTGTGAAGCGTCGCTCAAGATCTCATTCTGACCCTTCTGGCCAGCCTCCAGAATTCTCCATTGAGCCTCCCCAAAAAGAAGTCACTCAACCGGAAACTTTGACCCGGATACTGGGAACCATCATACCCAACCTTTGTATGAAGGACCGAATTATCCTTTTCTTCGGTGTATTTTTCGCAATCCTTCACGCAAGTGCGACCCCAGCCTTCTCATACTGCTTGTCCCGCCTCATCGGCACATTTTATATCGCAGAAAACAGCGCGCATATGGCTATGGTCTGGTCGCTTACTGTCCTTGGCGTATCAACAGGAGATGGTATCACATCATTTTTCATGCACTATTTTCTTGAGTATTGTGGCGAGGCCTGGAAGAATTCCCTTCGAAAAGAGGCATTCAAGCGTGTCCTTGATCAACCCAGGTCATGGTTCGAAAAGAAGGGCAACGGCCCAAACAAACTCGCATCTTACCTCGATCAGAATAGCGAAGACATGCGCAATCTTTTGGGCCGTTTTGCTGGATTTTTCATCACTGCAGCTGCTATCATGGTCATTGCCATAATCTGGAGTTTTGCCGTTTGCTGGAAGCTGACATTCGTTACACTGGCCTGCGGACCGGTCATTTACGCAATCACTCGAGGCTTTGAATTGACCAATGGCAGATGGGAGCGGCGATGCAATGAAGCAGGTAGCGTTGCATTTGAAATCTTCACTGAGATATTTTCGGAGATTCGCACTGTGCGGGCACTTACTCTACAAGGATATTTTCATCGTAAACACTGCAAAGCAGCCCAGGGCTGCCTCAACATCGGGTTGAAGCGAGCACTCTATACAGGGGCAGTGTTTGGTTTGGTTGAGAGTTCCGTTATTCTTGCAAGTGGTGAGTGCTTACTAGCGAATAAGGATGTTAACCTAGAGATCCTAACAAGTGCCAGCTTTGATTTTCTACTACGGGGCCATTCTTGCTGCTTCCGAATTCACAGTCGACGACGTGGTTCAGGTCTTCTCTCTTTTGCTCTTTAGCATTGGTTATGCTGCACAGATATTATCTTGGAGTAAGTATCTCTCCTATCATTTGGGGTATATGTAGCTGATATTTCTGGAATAGTCCCCCAAATCAACACATCAAAGGAGATAGCAACCCATCTTCTCCGTCTGTCGAGGCTTTCAGCATACCACACTCATGAACACCGCGGAAAGATACGACCGCTTGTTCTAACGCCTATACGACTGATGAATGTCAATTTTAGGTATCCTTCTAGACCCAGGACCCTCGTCCTCAGGGATGTTTCGTTTATCATCAAACAAAATTCTTGCACGGCAATTGTCGGACGTTCAGGGTCCGGCAAATCTACAGTAGCCTCACTCCTCCTTGCGATTTACGAAACGCCTGGACATAAGACCGGTCGACCTCACATAACTCTCGCGGGTCAAAACATACTCGATGTGCATGTCCCAACTCTCCGCTCCCATATCGCAGTCGTATCCCAACAGCCCACCATTTTCCCAGGCACCATCCAAACAAACATTAGCTATGGCATGGAGCCTCATTCTCGGTTAGCTTCACTTGAGAACGTCCGATCTGCAGCACAGGCAGCAGGGATTGATGAATTCATCATGTCTCTCCCAATGGGGTACTCCACTATCATTGGCGACGGGGGTATCGGCTTATCAGGTGGTCAGAAACAGCGACTTGTCATCGCACGAGCATTGCTGCGCCAGCCTCAAATCCTTATCCTCGACGAAGCTACCTCCAGCCTCGACCCTATCGGCGCTGAGATCGTTCGTCAAACAGTCCAGCAACTAGTGGCAACTCACCAGGACCTCACTGTGATCATCATCACACACGCGAAGGAGATGATCGAGATCTCAGATCACGTCATTGTCCTCGACCAGGGCGTTGTCGTCGAAGACGGAACTTACCGCGCTCTTCTCAAGAAAGAGAATAGCAGATTGCGAGAGCTTGTTGCTGATCCAGAAGGTGGCGGTGTATAGCTCAAGGCATCTACAATACTCAACCAAGGGATTTTCTAGGCTTCACCATACAGATGCTACTGGGCGAATCGTCCGCTCCGATTCGCCCGCCCCGGTAAACGAGCGAGTACGAAGTACAGCGCAAGAGGTTTTTTTTTTACGTGTTCGAAGCTGCAGGAAGGATATGTCTCAATATGTTTCTATTTATTGCGCAGATCGTCCCCTCTGCTCTTCCACGGGTCTCCACTAGATCCGTCGCGCTGCGTCTGTCTCATTTGCTCCGGCCCCGTTCCCTCCCTGAACCACCAAAGCTAATCTCGTTCGCGATAAACAAATCTGCCCCTCCAGCTTTAGAGGCTAACCTACTTTTCGGAATTCCGACCGGTCTATAAACTTCTGCGTTCTCATTTAACTACCCGTGCTACCCCCCGTTGCCCTTCCCCAAAAGCCACACAACTCAAGCGACTCAGCCCTACAGAATTACCCATGGCAAAACCGTCATTGATCTTCGCCCCGGGCGCATGGTACCCGCCCACGGCATTCGACCCCATCATCTCAACGCTGAAGGAACACGGATATGCAAACTGCCACACTGTGGCTTTCCCTTCTGTGCAGCAGGCTTCTACCGTGAAAGGGCTTGAGCCAGACATTGGCGCCGTGCGGGCGCTCGTCGCGCAAGAAGCCGAGGCCGGTCGTGACGTGATCGTTGTCTCACACAGCTGGTCAGGCCTGCCAGTGAGTAGTGCCTTGGACGGCCTGAGCAAGGAGGAGCGAGAAGAGGAGGGCAAGTCAGGTGGAGTTGTTCGTCTAGTCTTCGTGGCTAGTTTCATTCCCAATATCGGCGAGAGTCTGATTGGTGCGTTTGGGGGGACGCCGCCTCCGTGGTATGTTCGTGATGTAAGTTTTTTTTCTCTTTTTCCTTTCTTTTTCTTTGTCATGATTTGCTTGCAAGATGGCTTTGAGAGCTAAGGCTCTTCGATTGAGTATCTTCTTGCTAACGAGTTGAGCAGGAGGAAAATGGTACCGTGACAGCCAGTGACCCATTCACTCTGTTCTTCCATGATGTACCTGACGGTGCGCAATGGGCTGCGACGCTGAAGCCACACTCGTGGATTACCAAGAACGCACCTTCAACGAGTGCTGCATATTTATTCATCCCCACATACTACCTACTGTGTGAGGAGGACCGTGCGATTCCCCTGGCTGTACAACAAGTCATGGTAGATAGGGCCCGGAGAAAGGGGGCAGAGATTGAGACGGAGAAGATCAGCACGGGTCACACGCCATGGCTTGCTGCGCCGGAGGAATTTGTGGGGTACATCCGGAGACAGGCTGGCGAAGAAGCATGAGGAATGGACGAGCAGTGCGGGTCTGTGGCTGTAATCGATTATGTTTGGAAGTACCAGATAAATGGATATGGTATATTCTCATGGAATCTAAAGACTGTGTACAACTAATGCGATTATGAAATGACTAGCATATTTACAGCATATGTTATGAGTATCCACCCCCCAGAGAGCCCGAAGCCTCGTTAGTAATGGAGCTTCGAATTGACTAGTTACGTCTTGTTGCACAGCAGCTTGTGCCATATGGCGTTCAATATCTGACCCCAGGACTGGCTTTGGTTTCCAGAGCTTTGATTGTTGTTACCCTGGGGCGTGTTCGCAGGAGTCCCAGAAGAACTTCCATTATTGGTGCCCTGATTAGCCGTATCACCCTGCTTGTTATTCTTCTTAGTCGAGTTGCTGGAGGGTCCGCCAACAGTAACAGTCAGCAGCTTAGGGCTTCCATCGTAGACACTGCCAGATTGGTCTGCGCCATTCGAAGGGCCCACGTCATCGTATGGGAATGCGTATCCGCGACCATCGAGGGCCGTGGCATGGCAGATGCGCGCGTAGTGGTTCGTCACATCATTGGTATAGTATTTCGATGGGTCCTCGCCGTCAGGTTGGTTGGTATCAGTAAGCAGTGTGCTCCGATTGAAAGCTGCAGCAAGTCGAGCTGAGACTTGGCTCTTAGTATCATTGCTGTCGACGGCAAATACCCCAGAGCTGTTGGAGAAGATATCTGCGCTTGCGGGGGCAGCGTAGGAGACTCCGTCGCTTGAGAAAGTAAGGATGCTGTTCTTCACGGTGGCAGTGAGTTTACCGGCAGATGCTTGCGTGTCGACTGTGAGGGTGTCCGTGGCGTACTTGGACCACACTTGCTGGACGTAGCTGTCGAAGTAAGTGCTCAGCAAGCCGCTGGTTAGGCCCTGACCGGTGTTGGGTGAGACAGCGCGCAAATTAGTGCCGTTTGCCTGGACAATAAGTTTGCTCCAGCCCGCATTGTCCTTCGAGTCTTGTGTCTGAAGTGCCTTGCAGACGGTATCGAGTCCGTTGGCGGGAAGGCCCTTGACGGTCTGTGTTACACCAGATGTGTTTTCAAGTGCAAGTGAAATAGGCAGACTAAAGAAGTCAACCATGGTAATATTGACAAATAGCTGTGAGCTGTTCCAGGTGAATTCAGCAAAATCCCAAAAGATATTGTAGTTGGGATCCGATGGGTTAGATGACGAGGGCTCAACTAGGGCTGGACCAGGGTTGAGTAGGAAGGTCAATTTGGCATCGCGAGAGAACCATATTCGGCCACCGGCAATATGAGGAATGGTTACTGTCTTTGTGCTTCCGGAAGCACCAAGAGGAATGGCACAATCTTGTGCCAGGGCTGTGCCAGTGGAAGACGGGGAACTTGGGTAGTAGGCTGTTGTGCCGTCAGCCTGCAACAAGAAGACTGCGTTGTTGTTGTCAATAGCCTGTCCAGTGATATAGGCATAGACAGTATCAGAGCCAGTGGTGTTCACTAGGTTGAAATTGAGAGTTGCCATCGTGACACTAATTGAAAAGCAATTTGATTCTAGAAAAGGGGTATGCGATATAGCACGAAAATGACGATCGATGAACTTTGTCCTGGAGTAAATCCCGATCGGTGATTTGCAATCGTGATGAGGCCCACAAAGCTGCAGAAGTGCTCGGGACACTGCAGAAAGATGTTGTGGAGCTTCGATATCAATTTGGTTGCGCAGACTCGAGTTATATAGGAGTACTTTCCATGGTGTGCTGCCTGCAGAAATGCCAGCCGACAGGTAGGGCAGGCTGACAAGGCCCGGTGATTCAAGGTTGCGATGGGCTTAAATCTAGCCGCGAAGATCATTCTGCAGCTAGTCTGGCCACATATTGGACCGGAATCGAGGCAGTAAGAGGCCAATTGTCGATCTTTGCTGAGAAGGGCCGCCGAGTCCGAGGTCGAAGCGGGCGAATCGCCGTCTTTGGGCGCGAGTCGGCGCCACCACGCGATCATCTGCTCCGGCTTGGTCTCATGGCTGCAACGCATCAGGTCCAGGATGCGGGGGGTTACTGTGTGGGGTATTGACATGACCAGGTACATTCGGAGATAGTCTTTAAAAGATCAAAATCTTATGTCAACTGCCCGACGATGTGACGGTCAGCGATGATCGTCGAGGACTGTAGACAATTCTTCACGGTATCCAAGAGAAGCTAAGGCACTAACCTAATTCATAATAGAATTCCATACAGCACATGTGCCTTCCACCTGGGCAATTCTCGGTCTTAGTCTATAATCTGATCATCTGATTAGTCTCCTCGTTGGATCATGTTAATTATTCCAGTTCTGCAATCTCTGAACCACGAAAAGATTATTTACATCAACACATCCAGTATAGCCGCGTTAACTTGTGCATGAATCAGTCTTGCAAGTCACCTTGCACTACATCGTAAATCAGCCTCAGTGGCCTACTCAGTTATCACCAAGTTCTCCGATGAAAATGTTCGGACTTTACGTTAGATCCGTTGGGGTTTGGAACACATGAGCAATCGGACACCCAGTCCACTTGTGCTAGCAGATCGTTGGGAGCTAGTTGAAGTGATGCAGCAATGCCGGCCTACCAGAAGAGAGCTGTCCAAATAATTGAGGCGTGCATTTCTGCTAACGGTCAGTTTGAAATGCCTCCATGCTAACAATGAGGTCTGCCTGTGCAAAGTACCTAGTCGATAATTTTGCAATTAGAAGTATTTCTCAGGTGATTTGAAGCCTGTAGCACTCAATTTATAGCCTTTCTAGTTCAATCAACATAATTTAGACTCGCTATTACATTATCTCTTGCTCTCATCTGCCAGCTGTTTAGCCTAAGCTCCGTGGTGCAGTTCTGAGAACGACTTCGTAAATTTTTGCTGAAACTTGAACTTGTATATCCTTGCACAAACAATCCGTAATTTGCGTACTATTTTGTATTCAAGAGGAAGGAGGGAAGACTAAAGCTGCATTGAAAGCTTTCAAACATGCCAAGAGCCAGAAGGCGAAGATTGAAGGAAGTATGGCTGGTATAGTATACATCCTCGGGATTCTAGCTCTGTCATACTGCGAAGGCAATGAGGCCAAGAAATCTACCAAACAAGCTTCCGGCAATGCCCATAGATATAGCCTGGGGAGGGAACATTATTATTTGCAAGTTAAAGAGAAAGTGCTTTATGCGTGATAAAACAAACGGGTTTGCCCAGCCCTGGACAAGTATATTTGCTTTAAAGCCTCAAATGTGCCTGTTCATGCATTGCGGAGGCAGCAGCATTGACTTCACATGGCCCTTGTGATTGCGCAGCTCCTGGCTTGTCTTGGGCACTCATTAACCATCATTAAATTTTCTGATAGCTAATAATGCTGATAACTAATACAATCTCTTTGATCCAGGCACTGGTGTCAGAATAATTTAAAAAAAACTTGAACTGATGGCCCCTGGCCCCCCTAAGTAGCCATCAGTACTTTCCCTCTGAACCCCATGTAAGGGCGGCAACCTGTGTCACAGCCGCAAGAGTGTCAACCCTTGCTGCACGACCTGCTGTTTGCTCTAACTCGTGCTATCCCTTCCCCACGAGCTGCCAATGACGATGCCCTCGAGGCCAAATCTGTTTCACTCGAGCTTCTCCACCGACATCGTGTGGATCCGCCAACAGTCTCCCCCCCAAGGATTCAGGAGAGCAGGGGCGTGCGCGGCCTCAGACACGACCATCCAAGCTCAGGCGCCCTGCGATTCGCTGTTTCGCTGTTTTCCAGGCGCGCTGATTCGCTGAGTTGCTTCTTACGCCCTTGTGCTATCGGCCACGGACGTTTCCTACTGGATCCACGCCGTCTCACTGGCAACCTTCCCCACCTGCGTCACGATAATTATAGCCACTGGTCATGGCTCCACTTATGCCTAGAATTGATTGCTCGATTCATCATGGTGGCTGAACTTCCTCTTTGTGTTCCTATCCTCTGATATTCTTGAGATCCGGGGAGTCCAAGATTGATGCCTTTTGCAGATCTGTAGGGCCTGCTGCCCACGATGTACATTCCTCAGAAACGGGACTCTGGCTCGTCCAAGAATAACGTCTTCATCATCGTATGTGGTTTCCGCTTCATCCGTTCTGCTGCGTCCCCATGTCCTGTTGTCTCCGAGCTGACCCGTGAACTACCCAGGTTTTTGTGATCATCATCTTCTTTCTCGTCCTTTGTGCGTGTGGCTTCTTCCTCGCCCGGTATCTGCGCCAACGTCACTACAACCCGAAGTATCTACCCGGAAAGGCACTGAAACGAAAATGGCAACAATGGTGTCCCGGCGGCAAGGCTTCTTATGGCCAGGTCTCCGATCAAACCAGCAATAATGGGCAGGACACATCGTATCAGGGAGGTGGCTCGAATCCACCAGAGATGACAACCACCAGCAATGCGGAAGTGCGACGAGAAACATCCGTTCGATCCGTGATCACTCTACCCGCATATTCCGCCAATCCAAACCCGACCGAGCAAATAGTTGCACGCGAAGGTGAAAGGGGCGGTATGGATATGGTTGTGGAATTTCCGGAGACCAATGAAGAAGAGGAGACCCGTCGCGAAGACCAGATGGAAGCACTCTATCAAGTTCGCGTCAACCGTCGTCAGGAACAGGCCGAACGTGAAGCTCGCCGTGAAGAACGACGCGCGGCAAGATCTCGCGGTGACACACTCCGCCTCGCGCAGCTTGCAGCCGAAGCGCGTGTTCGGAGTAACAACCGCCGAAACGCCAACAACAGCAGCTCATCACTCAGTGTATCTGCTGTCATTGCGGAAAACCAGGCTCGTGAGCGCGAACGTCGCATCTCGAGTGTCAGCTACGCTGACCTCGGCCATGTCCGCCACGATGGGTCCCGGCTTCGCGCTGACTCTGCGAACTCAGATCATCACCCTCTTCTCCAAAATGCTGCATCAAGTTCTTTCTCCTCGTCGTTGGCTGACCAGCAAGATGACGGGCACTCTCGTGTGCAATCAATGGCCTCCTCCATAACAACACTGGATACTGGCGCAACCGATCTCGATCCGCTTACTTTAGTTCCCACTGTGACTCAAGGCTCGAGTCGCCCTTCGTCGCAATTTGAAGAAGCTGATCTCGGTTCTATCAACATCCCGCCTCCTCCTGAATACGATCATCTCGACTGGGGCGATGCTCCAGCCTACGAAAGCCCCATCAGGACCCAAGCGAATGATCAGTTTATAAACCAGACTCGGCCGACAGTTGGAATTTCGCGCCTGCCATCAATTCGTGTTGATATTGCAAGCCCTATCACTTTTTCTGCCCAATCTTCGCCTATTGATGCACAAGTTCGACAGCATGAGAACACCTCTGTAACATCTGCAGAGCCAACGCAATCGCAAAGCACTGTTTCAATAGTGACACCAAGTGCCTCTATGGACCACACCCCTGATCCCTGATGTGTTGTCCCATCCCATAGTGAAAGGACCTGAGTTCTCCTTCAGCAAAATGGCCTTAATGAGTATGATTCATGATCTGTATTAGCAACCTCTTTTCTAGCAACTTCTCTTCAGTTTGATTCGTCGGCCTGGCATGGCGTTCGTGGGTACTTTGGCTGGCAATAAGTTTGCGTGATTCTTCAAGAATCTTCAAGTCTTTTATTTCTTGATTCTCCGATTAGACTGGCAGACGGGATTGTAGATGCAGCTATGTATCCGTGGATTGTCATATAACATGATAGTAGACAGAATCCTATTTCGCTTTACTACTCCTACCCTTCTTCTATCTTCTATACTCTATACCTAACCTTTAACTTCAAACGCATCAAGATAGTCAACTTTGCTTTCAAAGATGGCGTAAAGTTTTGCGCGTATGCAAAGGTTGTCTTTGCTGCCTGCCACGAGATTCAGTCCGATTTTGGAGTTAACACTCAATCCTTCAATGTTAGGGAGATACGGAATGTTGTGATTGAAAAATAACCTGTTTTCCACCAGCACCTGCTAGGCATCCATGGATGCTTTTCAAATACCTAGGTTAGAACGTTTCCAAGGT
Source organism: Mycosphaerella populi pn0402 (assembly GCA_002153405.1). Lineage (NCBI taxonomy): Eukaryota > Fungi > Ascomycota > Dothideomycetes > Mycosphaerellales > Mycosphaerellaceae > Mycosphaerella > Mycosphaerella populi. The sequence continues at coordinate 139,937 of KZ119498.1, forward strand.
TGAAAGCAGGCTACTTAGGTACCTAGGTAGGTAATCCGGCATCTCTACCTAGGTAGGCTGGAAGTCCCATGGTATATATATCCACCTGGGTATAGATGCTATTAGGGAATCACCTACGGGCTCCAGGGCTGACGCCTAGGTGCATTCAATTTTTGCACTATAATGCCCCTAATAATCGAAGACAGAAGCTCTGGGACGCACAGAAGTATGAGAACAAAAGCAACAAATATTAGAAGGTCCAGAATTATCAAAATATCATCAATGTATCATACATCTAATATCAAATGCCTGGTCCCAGTTTACATGCAAAGAATAGCTGGGGGCTGGGCCGGCCCGTGATTGGATGATGGCGCGCGACCCAAACATTCCCGGGAACAAAACAAACCCCATCAACATCTTCACCTCCGAACTCGAACGTTATTTCCCATGCGCAGTACAACTGCTCTGGCTCACTAGTTATGCCTCTCCCTGATGCAAGTCTGACTCTGTCTGACTTTGACCCCGAACACGAGGCTTTGGCTTCCACGCGCGAATTCGGCAGCCCCCAACAGCCCAACATCTACCACGACGAACAAGATTGGGACATCCACACTTCCACTCTCGACAAAGCCTTTCCCGATTTCTCCCAATTGTCCCCCTCCGAAGAAGAGATGGATGCAGACAACATGCCAGAATCTGACAGTGATCTCTCTCTCGAGGTTGGGCGCGGTGTAAACAAACCTGCGCGTCGCCTCGACGACTCCCGCGACTCTATTATGAGCTTCCAGAACAGTGTCCGCTCCTCCTCGCCAGCTGTACGAGTCGACTACCCTACACCCCAAAAGGCTGCACCTGCTCGCTCAACTGCCCGACGAGCAGTCAGTGAGAACCTGCGTAAAGACGCGCAATTGCGACGAGCCAACCAGGCTCAGAAAGAGATTGCTAGTCCTCAACTACCCAAGAACCAACGCGACCAGCGCCGAACCCTCTCTGAGATGCACGCTAAAGTCAGAGATGATTACGATGGATCATTTATCGGAGACGAACGTCCGGCTCCAATTGATGTGAAGCCACGATCGACGCGTTTCGGAAATAGGAACAGCTCCCAAGAGATCGCCGACGCGATTGAACGTGCATCTCGCGATGCATACGCTAAAGAAACACGGAAAAGCAATGCAACAGCCACACCCCGACGAAATGTTTCTGGACAAACAAATGTCAACAACATGGGCGATACCTTTACCCGCAACTCATTCCTCCTCCCCGATCTCCCCAACATCTCCGAGCTTGTTTCCGGTGTTTACGAAGATGGTACCCCCGTTTTCTCCCAGAACAAGATGCGCTCCACTCGGTTCGTCTCTCCTCCTAACGACGCGGCCGATGTTTCATTGACCCGCGAACATTTCCCCATCGACGCGGTTCCAATCCCGGAAGACGAGAAAGCTTTGTTCGTTTCTTTGAGACTTCTTCAAGACAAGGTGGCAGAATTGGAGATGTACAGATCCGATGCAGAGAAGAGACTTGACAACTATCGTGAGGAAAATGCGGCACTCAAGGCTGGCAGATCTCGCCAGTCTGACAAGTACGCGCTCGAGGACCACAAAAAGGCTTCTAAGCGATCTAGTGCTGCAAGCCAAAGTAAGCTAGAAGAAGAGAACATCGCGCTTCAAAACCAGCTGGATATCGCCGATCGAAAATCGCAGGTGCAAGAGGCTGGCATCAAACGGTTAAACCACGACAGAGAGTCTGCTATTTCCCAGCTCGGTGTTGCCTATCTTGAGACCCGTGAACTGAAGGTTGAAAACGAAGCTTTGAGAGTGGAGAATGCCGAACTCAAGTCGCAGCTTTCACGATACTCAGGAAAAAAGTCCAATGCACAGGATGTGGAATCCGAGGCCTCGCTTACCGGCTCAGATGCAGACGATAGCCAGCTATACACGGAACGCAGTGGTGATTTAAGCCGCAGCACAAAGGATCTAACCTCCAAGAGTAGTCGATCTAACCTGAAGTCAAAGTCGAGACGCCAGGAAGATTCTCGAGCTCGAGTTTCCACCCAAGTGGATCAGGAGATTTCACGATTGGAAAAACAGCGTGCTGAAGAGGAACTCTTTTCTATCAACGTCCCCACCCCGAAGCGCTCATCTAGTTCTAAATTGGCGAAATCCGAGACAAAGGCATCCAGAAAGCAGCCTAATACTAGCAAGCAAAGAGTCAAGCGAGTGGTTATGGAGGATGTCTCAGAGCCCTTGGAGGCTACCGAGCAAAGCAAAGCTTCTTCTACCAACGCTGATGATCTCACATTGCTCAGCGTCATTGACGTGAGTATATTTGTAAAACTTCATTCGCGAATTCAGACTAACCTGACTTCTGCTAGGAATCCGAAATTGCCCAACTACGGAGAACATTGGAAGAAGAAAGACTTTCGCGGAAGCGTCGTTCGAGCGCACCAAAAGAAACCACTGTTGGTGAGACAGTCAACTCGACCCGTCAGAGTATCTTGAAGACATCTCTACCACGCAAATCCTCATTACGCGAACCTAAGGTCCAGATCTCCCGGCCCGCCTCGGCTTCTGGCGATGTTACCTCAAGGTCTTTGGCAACAAGCGAAGGCGATAATAGCTTGGTTGTCCCTACGACCGATCGTCCTCGACGTCATTCCGATCACTCTGTCGCCTCTATAGCCCAACGCAAGCAGCGCCGCAATATCGAAGACATGACATCCGCTTTCATCGTCCCCGATATCACTCTCGGCCGTGCAGAACTGGCTGCCAGCTACCCCTCTCGTCTGCCAGAGTCTACACAGCGAGCTTTGGATGGTATTGCTCAACATAACGGCAAGAACTGTATGGTGTGTAAGAATGTCCTTCCTCATGACGGTAACTGCAACCACGAGCCCGTCAAAGCGCCCAAACCCGTACCGGTCTCTGAGCGTATGCCGAAACCATCTCTCTATAACGAAGACCCTACTATGCGCCCATCTCAGCCTCCAGGTGTCGCGCTTGCCACGGTGCTGAAGGCTCTGGAGGATGAACTTGCACACCTGAAGATGCAACTTGCAGGTTACCAAAGTGCATTCAACAAGCTGGATGCATCTCTTGGAAAACGCCAGCGCAAGTCGCTTCTGGAGAAGATTGAGACTATTTTGCGAGATATTGATCTGAAGTCGGATCAAATCTACGCTCTGTATGATGTTCTTGAGAGTCACCGAAATGTGAAAGAAATGACGGAACAGGAGATGGAAATGACGTTGGAGTCCATTGGTCTTGATGCGAATGCCACAGGCCACGATATTACTGGGACTTCGAAATCCTCGCACCCAATTGATTTGGACGATGAAGACGAAGATGACTTACCGTGGGAGGGTATTGAGAGCACTGCTGAGATTACCGGGCGTACTTGAAATGTTTTGTTAGCATTAGCACTTGAGCGTAGGTTGTTTTGCAGAAAATTTACTGGGTGTTCCCTTGGACTGCCATGGGTTTCTCTAATGTAGTCACTCAAGATAAAGGTCGGACTTTTCTCAAGAAATTGTTTCATTGTATGCTCATCTAGATATACAAATGCCACAGGTGTCCACTTCAAAATTGGCAATAATCTTTTGAGTTGTCTTAAGTATTTGCGTTGTGGCCAAGCAACATTTAGGAACTCGAAAGAAACAAAAAGTTTTGTCAGCATTTAGATATAAGAAAATTTTGAACACGCCGTCGCTATGCCATATACGCCACCCCGCACCACAAAAAAATCATAATGATGAGAAAGCCACCGACATGAGATGCATTATTCATCTACTGCCATTGCTGCACCCTCAGTTGCAGCAGCCATAGTAACATCTCGTCGAGTAACCTCTTCTTCAACAAAGACCCCCAACCCAGCAAACGCCTCTAGAAGTGTACGAGAATAGTACTCTCGCAAATCATACCCTCCTGCTTGGGTCTGGGTATCGTTGCGCAGCCGATCAAGGTACGTAGATGGGTACGACTGCTGGAGAGTGTAATAGTCACGTTTATCTGGCACATAGCCCATGAAAGGATCGTACGGCTTCTCTGGCTCGGGCGTCTTGATTTTGCGCAGACCCTTGATAAGCCCAGAGCTGCCCGCAGCATTCTCGATATTTGACAGTGGCGTACCAGTCCGCTTTGTCTCTGATCCGCGGAGCACAGCCTGCTTCTGCCGAATACGGTCCTCCTCGCTGCGTCGCGCGGAAGACTTCTTGAGTAGAACCTGATGACCCTCGCGGGCGATCCTGTCCGCATCGGCACTCGAGCCAGATGCCAGTCGGGACAAAAAGTCCTGCCGGCCAGCTTGCATTTCCCGACGCTCTGCATCGAGCCTTTCTCGTTCTGCCAGGCGGCGCTGGCGGGCATCTTCTTGTTCTTGTGTGACGCGGGCTTGGAATGTGGATGCCTCCTGCTCTTCGAGGGCTTGGTTCGTGCGGATCGAATCCATGTTCTCTGAGGCATATTTTTGGAGCTGGGCCTCTGTCTTGGCTACATCGATTCGGGCCACTAGGTTGGCGATGATGTCTTCGCGTTGTTCGAGGAAGTTGTCGTAGTCGCGCTTGGCATCGAATTCATCTTCGCGGCGATTCAAACTATGCGGAAGGGTCTTGTTAGATGGCCCAAGACTCGAGCTCTTCATGGGGGAGTTGGCTTACATGTGCATCACGCGCCGACGTATGTCAACCTCCCTTTCTACTCCTATGTCCTCGAAGGTTTGTGCTCGGAATCTTTTCTTGCGTAATGTTTTCCGACAGCCAGCTACAGGACAGTTTGATGGGCCAGACGAGAATATACGGTCCACGCAGGACTCGCACATCTTGTGGTAGCATTCCGGGTTGATGAGGAAACGCATATTGGGGTTGAGGTACCGCGAGGACTTGCAGACGGGACAAACCTCTGCACAAATGACAAATTAGTATCGTGGATATCCTGAAGATATGAAAGCAGCTCACCGTCATCATCTCGGCGGTCGACCCCATCCCTGGAGGCCATGGCGGGGGAAGTTGGAGGAGAAGACAAGTCGGAGATCATCGAAGCTGCCGATAAAGACCCACCCGTGCACGGACCCACTTATTCATCTTCACTTCTTTTTTTTGCCCCTCGACTTCTTCCTTCCACCACATTCCTCAGCTTAGCCAGGCTGGTATTCTTCACTGAAATACTCGACTGGCACCACATTCGTCAGTATGGGGGTCCCTGCACACAACCTCAACGACCTAGAGGAACGTCGGCTCGCCCTGGAAGACAACATTCTCCAACTACAAAAATCCTTATACCACTGGCGCACTCTCGAGGCAGACTACGATGGCCTCCGCGATGGAATCAAGGGCCTTGAAGGTGATGCGACGACCGACGACTTCCTCCTTGTTTCACGCGAGTTCGGCAGCGCCCAGGTGAAAGAAGAAGACATGAAGCGCATTCTCGACGCGAAAGGCACAACCAGATCACGCGATCAAGTGGTAGATATACTTGGGAGAAGAATAGACTACGTCAAGGAAAATTCGTCTGTGATGGAGAAGAGACTAAGGGCTGCAGAAGATGAGCTCTATTCCTTGGACGCTGGTGACCAACCACCGGTACAAGGTGGGCCCGATTTTGCAATGAGAGAGATCATGGAAGAGCTTGATGAAGACGGAACTATTGTCTCCAGCTCAGTAAATGCTCCAGGTGATGATGCACCCCAGTTGTTGGATCTTTTGAAAAAGGCCGGCGTGGAAAACATACCTGAAATTGCGAAGGCGCGTGAGACTGCCGCCAATGGCACTTCAGCGCCCGTGGAAGCGCAGTCAGAGTCCACCCAGCAATCACAACCCGTGGAAAACAATTTTACAACCGATGCTAGGCCTGCTGCTGTTCCAGACGCTCATGAGTCACCTCAAGAGGAGGCCGACGAAGAATTGGATCTTTCTCGACCGGTTTCACTGGTCACAGATGAAGATCGCAGTGTTCCTGCGGTCACCAATGTTGACGAATCCCTTGAAGATGCCCAGCTTCGCCGTGAAATGCTTCAATATGGCATTGATGAAGTCGGAGCAATCGTTGCTGAACTTGAAATGGACGAGGATGGGAGTGAGTTCTCTGTCGAAGACGAGGATTTTGAGTTTGGAAGTGACGATGAGGAAGAGGATGAGTTTGGTCGATCACGCACTGAACTCAGCGAAGATTACCATCAACAAATGCGTGATCTGCAAAGCAAACTTAACGCACATGGCATGTGGAACTTAGGAAAAGACACACAATCCTTCCCTGAAGATGTAGAGATCCAAGAGCCTGAACCAGCTGAAGATACGCATGCCACTGGTGATTCCAAGACTTCCCAAAAGAGCAAGAAGTCCAAGAAACGTGTCGCATTTGCGGATGATCTCGATATTGCCCCCGCCCCGAGTGGTCCGTCAGTTGAGGAACTTCCGACAAGGGAGAAGCGAACACTGCCTCCAATGCCGGAGGCTCCTCCACTCGCAGATGCTATTGTTGAACGCACCGAACAAACATCAGAGAGCAAACCAGGCTCTACTGAAGTCCCCAAGAGGGTTTCTCGATTCAAGAGTGCTCGTTCAGCGGCACAACCTCTGCCGCAGCCTCCTACAGCCTCACCGCAAATATCAGACCCTGTGGGATCACAGACCACTCGGAAACAAGCCAATGCTGTCCCAACCGCCGTCCCCCCAACTCTCTTTCCTGCCACCCCCCAGGAACCAAAGCCTTTCTCAACTCCAATTGCAGATAATGCCGATACTTCTTCCGCTCATCAACCACCTCAAGGGAAAACCTTGGCTGACACACTCGTCGAACGTGATATAGCCAGAGGCACGGCCCATGCTCCTGAACCCGATGAGCTTGATGAAGAAATTCATCGCAGAGAGATTGCAAGCGAGTTCTATAAAATGCGAAACCGGCAAATCCAAAACAATGGCGGTTTTATCAATGATGATGAGCCTGAAGGGGTCCCCTTGAATGTCGAAGAGCCCCCGAAAAGAATCAGCAAGTTCAAAGCTGCCAGAATGAAGTAGTCTTCCGCCTCGGAGATTTCTTCAGATTATTGGGAAGGCTAATAGTCTTTTCCAACATGAACAGCTTGTCTTAAAAAAAGTGACGGCTCCTATGATTTAAGAATTCACGTAATTTTGATCATATTATACCCAAATTTAGAATACAGATTTCAACTACGACTCAATATCCGACGAATTTGCATTCCTAGTAGAAAGCAGGAATTCGATGTCACTGTTTATACTTTGGCAACATGAACATACTCTTCCTTGAGAAGTGAGATAGTATGCATTCATCTACCGATTTCCAAGAGAGAACTCGAGGGAATCTCTGGCCTCATCACCTTCTATCCCGTGTATGACAACCGGCAGCAGAGGCTTCTAGTGTACTGAGCCTGAAAGGGCACATACGCTGGATTCGTTTGACACCGTTAGTCAGCTCAAGATATGGATTGTGGAGATGAGGTTATATTATTCTGCCCTGGACATCACATAATAGAAGTACATAAATCATTAAAATTCAACCAGAGTTCCTGACGGTTGAGTGTCAAGTATTTCCCGGTATCCTTCACCCACGCAAGGTCTCAGCAGCAGCATCTCGAATGGCGATAGATTATCTTGACATCTACCGTTCTTCCAGGCTATTGAAAAGTCACCGTACAACACCACATTCAAGTCTGAAGTTTTTACCTTGTTCTGCCATGAGGAATCAGTTGTTGCTTCCCACAAGTTTTCCCCAACTGTGAATGGAAGTACGCTCAGCGTGGGTACATTTGAACAATATCCTTGCTTCAATACTTGATAAATGTCTTGGATGAAGTACGCGAGAATGATGGTTCGTCGAAGACTCTCTCCAAAGATCCATGCCTGCCACGTTGATGCGGACTCAAGTTCAATACTTCTCACGCGTAGCTGTTCGACCATAGCCATCAATTTTGTTAAATTCCGCTCGGCAACAGAACGTTGCCGTATATCGCCGTCGAACAATTGGATAGTATGAAAGACTAGCAGTGCCTGGACTGCAGCAAGAAGATCTGCTATAGGTCCATGCTGGTAATGTCTTGAGGCAATCTGACTGCTTTTGGTCTCCAAAATACGGAAAACCATATCCTCCGTCTGAGGAGTCCTATGGTGATAGGCAACAGAAACCGTGAATGCATCTGCAATCACATCTGGTAAATCTGACTCATAAAGACGGGCGTGAATAAATGGCGTCCGGCGATGCTTCGCAAAAGTCCGCGAGAACTCTCTTACACAGCTGAAACTCCGCTCCGTGGACCACTTGTCTATCCTCGCGGCATCAGGGTACTTCACCATCGGTGATAAGTTTGGGAAAGCAAGTAGCGACGGACTCAGATTAAGCCACGAGTTGAAGTCATCGTGGGCTTCATATGCCAAGAACCAGGGCTCAGTGGGCTCAGTAAACTCGAACATCTCATCGGAAAAATCCGGAATCGAGAAATCCAGCGACGGAGGTGTATCGTTAGAAGAAGCCGGGCTTCTGTCATGAGTTTGTCGTGTAGATCCATGAATGTACGTGCATGGAATACCGCGCGCGAGACAGCGTCCGCATTGCGGAGTTTGGCGATTGCACTGTCGTTTTCCCGCGGCGCACGCGGTACAAGACTTTTGGCGGGAGCGCCCTGGACGTGTTACGCGAGGCATTGGATTAGCACTGCTGAGTGGGGAAGTCACAAGTGGATTTCTAGTATGCTAATGGGACGAAGTAGGTGCGACGTTCTGAGGCTTAAAAAAGTCCGCAACGTCCAAAGTCCGCAACTCCGCAGCCTCCATTTGTAAGCCCCAGGATCCCCCACCACGACTGTCACTTGACTACTCAACTGTGCAATCCGGGCTTTGCCGTGAAGAAATTCGGACAATATGAGCGTAGGATTAAAGGGTAAACTCGGAATAGTTTGTCAAAGTCGTAAAAGTCCGCGCGGAGAAGCGGACGGTAGTCATGATTGAGTCAAAGATCTGATATCTGCTACTATATAAAGCGTAGGTACCATTCGAACAAAGATTATTCTACTATATTGCTACAGATAAATCTTTATAGCTCGAACTTGAAAGCAATCTTTGAAATATAACGCACCAGGACACACTTCCAAAATGGCCGTCACAGAAATCGTCACCGTTCCAATCAACCCCGACCCAGCAAATCTGGAAAATGTCGAGAAGGTTTTCCCGGAGCTGTTGAAGTACTTCAAAGTGCCCAATCTTGGAATTTTGAGCATGTTTCGGGGGTGGTATGTGAACAAGGATGGAAAAGACGTTCGGGGCGAGGCGTTGGAAGCGCTTATAATTGGTGCGTTCCAAAGCGAAGAATTGCGACCAAATGTACTAACGCGAGTCTGCTGCAGAATGGGATGAACCAGCTTCCTTCCATTCCTTTGTTGGCTCTGACCTATTCAAAGAATTCGCTGGAAAAGCCAAACCTCTCCTGCTGGGACCACCGGATTTGCAACTCTTTGCAACCGACCAAAGCCCTACAGCGCCAGCAAATTCTCCCGTGGTGGAAATCTACCGAGTCCAGGCTACGGATGTTGACAAAATCGGTGCAGCAAGAAAGGCATGGGAGGCTATAGCCCAGAGCTTAGGGGCAAAGGTCAAAGTTGTTCATGGGGAGAGTTTAAACCTAGATGATTCTGTGGCTCTTGGCTTGCTGGGCTGGGAAACCTTGGAGGTAAGAAATTGACGATTCAAGTGGTTTTTATACTGAATTTTGACTGACCCGTGAGGCTAGGAACGTGAACTGACAATGAAGAACCCGGAATTTACGACAAAGTTGGATGTTTTGCGCGCATGTGGAACTCTGTCGCAAGCAATCGTTGAAGTCGACTCTATTATACTGTAGTGTTTAGACTATATCTATGTGGTATGGTCCCGTGGTTCTAGCAGGAGACGTGTATGTTAGAAGAATATTATTCACGCCACTTTTATAGAGACATGCTTGATTAGGTTGATTTCGACCACTATTGAAACTTATTGATATAAACTGGAGAAGTATGGAGATGAAAATGGGTGGACTCGTCACAATATGAGATGGCATAAAGGTATCCTGAATTCGTAATCTCAAAGGTCATGAATTCATCAAAGAGGCAAAAGACACGGAAGAATAATATGCGTTGCAGGGCTTAGGCGTGATATGTGTGATGAATGGATGAATTTCCGGGCCAAGCACAAAGAGCGTCAAATTGCATCATCGCACCCACAAGAAGGACATGGGCAAGTGTAAAGAGGGCCTGTGCTCGGAGGTCACGGAAGCCCAGGGTTGCCCCGGCAAAAAGAAGGAGGGGGTAAAGTATCCATGGCTTCACAGAAAGCGGCGAGCAGGGATGAAGTACGGAAACAACCTTGAGTAAAAACAGCGAGAATTGTAATCCAAGAGTTGAAATGGCAGGGTTGCGAAGAGGCTCAAGTATGGGAAATCGACCTGGCGGGGGAGGGAGAAGTTGCTGGTGATGAATTGGAGAGGAGTCTGGGCTATGGAAATGTTCATCATGGGTGCTTCTCGTGGGAGAAATTGGTGGCGAATTCGAGTAACGAGGTCGCACGACCAAATTGCGATCTGGGCTAAGAGATGGTCGATTTTCCACGACATCTTCGCAGGAAGGAGTTGAGCCGCCCCTGGATCCACTCGAGTCGAACATGGAATCATGTCTGTATGTTACCTGATTTAATGCATTCTTTTTAACAGGAGAGAGGGCTCGACGCTCCGCTGGCGGTTGAGGGCTGTCCACGGGGCGGATCCGTGTACTGTTTGATACATCGGGACTGACGGAGTTTGCTCTTTTGAAGCGAAAGCTGTCGCTGGAGATTGCGCCAAGTTGAATCCCACTCAATACTTCGTCTGCAGTAGGTCGTCGAGCAGGATCCACCGAAAGAAGTCTGTCCAAGAATTCATACAGCTTGTCAGGGAGATCTCGTCGGACGCGACGAGCATTATCAAAACCTCTCCACTGTGTGATCTCATCTCGGAGAAGATCGAGATCTTCTTTTTCCTCGTTTATGACATCAGCGCTCGAATATGGAAGCTCAGCAAAGCAAAGGAAGTAGAGAATCATCCCCAAAGAGAAAATATCGGATTTGAAGGTGAAGTTTCCAAACGGACCATTCGGATATTGACGGCGGAGAACTTCAGGTGCACAATAAGAAACTGTCCCGGTTGCACCTGTCGACTTGCGCATGTCATTTTGTAATTGGACTTCACCAAAGTCACTGACCAAGACACGAATCCCGTCACCAGTCTCGTGGAGAAGGCAATTGTTCGGTTTCAAGTCGCGATGTATGTATCCATTTTGGTGCAGATGACGTAGACCAGATGTTATGTCCCGGAAAAAGGAGTAAATTTCATCCAACTGTAGCGTGCGAACTCCCGCTTGGTCGAACTGAAGATCTGGTTCTCCCTTAGATTTCCGGCGACGGCGATCTTTAAGCTGCTGGGCTGTGGTTGATTGCTGTACAAAGCCACATATGTAGTTATGAAGATCACCGGAGTTGCAGTATTGTTGGAGAATGAACGCGCATGGCACACTTGGCCCAAAGGTGCTTATTTTGGCATTTTCTAGCCACACATGACGATATGACACGAGATTCTGATGAGATAAGTGCTGCAAAAGCTGGACTTCTCCTAACACTTTTTCCAACCACTCGTGGTCGTCGCCCACTGGGACACGCTTACAAGCATATTGACCAAGTGAAACCCCATCTAGAACATGCTTAACAAGTAAGACCACTCCTTTTCCACCCTTGCCCAGAATCTTCTCTTCCACGAAGAATTTCTTGAAGTATTCTGGGCTGAATGCCGCCGAGGAAATTCCCTGGGGCGAGGTTGGTTGTGAAGGAGCACTGGTAGGTCCGGTATTCGTGGAGCCGTCTGGAAGGGCAGGTTGTACTAGACGGCGACGTGGGGAGGGCGGGGTCGAGGAGCTTGCGGAGCTGGGAAGGCTGTTGTTGAGCATGCGGAAGTAATTTGGGTTGATAAACTCCGCCTCGCGAGGATTTTCACCACGATGACGGCCCCTGCTACTGTCACGCATAGGCCTGTGGCATAATGGGCAGCTTGCAAGCTCGACATCACTCTCGACGGTATCCGCTGCAGTGCGGAGAACTATCTGCTGAGAGTCGCGGTCATAGACCACAACCGAGTCATTGTGGCGGCTGATAACGGTCAGTTGAAGAAAATCCAGCAGGGGCAGATAAACTCACAGGACAATATCATGACTCCCCCCATTGTAGGGAATCATAGACATATCATCTGGCATAACTGCAAGCACATTTCTGGGACGCGCCTAAGCGTCTGCAGTTGGAGAAAGTCGGAGATTAACAACCCCACGCGGGCGGTGAAACCCCAGATACGACCCACGGTTGGGCTGCCTTGGATTGAGAGAAAGCGAGTGATTACAATCTTAAAGGGACCTACTGTTACGGGCGGAGGGATCTATAGGTAAGAATAATTGCTTTTGGGTTCAATTCATATAGGAATCGGGGTATCTAGAAGGCTCTGCAATGACCTTGAGGGTGCGATGGCACTCTTTTGTTGGGCCACGCATTTACACATTCATGACGTGCAGGGTTGGACCGATGGGGTCAAAAGGCGTACTCTGACGAAAATGCCAAAGTGAAATAGCCCCCGGTCACTAGATGGTCGTTATAGTTCCGAGGGCTGCAGGTGAGCCCGGCGACAACTCAGACTGTCGAATCCGAAAGCGGCCTACTCAACAACCTGGCCCAGCTCAGGTGAGAAAAAAACTCATGCTGGGCGTGGTAGACAATCTTGCGATTCGTTGAGGCGAAGCACCTCATATGCTGTCTCGGAATAGAGGAGATAGAGGACGCAGAGAGATACCAGCTCTTCAGTCCTCCTCGCCACTTTCAACGTCGCTCACTTCCAAGTTCGCGATGGAATCATTATCATCGTCATCTTCTCCATCAAATCCTTCAAATTCCTCATTAGGCTGTGAATCAGAAGACGCATTCTCTTCAGCAGGCTCAGATTCGTCAAGCTTACGCTTGCGTCCCATTTCACCAAGACGGCCATCACGGCCCTCGATTTTCTCATCGGTAGTGCCGTTTGCCTTGGGGGGAGGAGTGTACCAAGGTATCTTGCCACGAAGAAAGTCATTAATGATCATCTTCGCGACACCATCCAAATCAGGCTCACCGCCTCTGAGGAGACGACCACCTTTACGAGCGAGTCTACTCAGGAGATCAACCGCATCTTCCGGCTCCTTGATACCGTAGGTACGCTCTAGGTGTCGGGGCTGAACTTTGCGGAGAATAGCAGGAATGTACTGCTCGGGATTCTCAACATTTTCCACTCGGCAAACACCACGAAGAAGGATATCTTCCTCGGTGTCATTTTGGTTCGGGGGAACCACACCAGGGCAATCAATGAGATAAATTCTCTTCATCAAAGTAACATATTGCCACACCTTGGTTTCACNAGGGATGGGAGCAACGGTGCAGACCTTCTTTTTACGAAGAGTGTTTATAATAGAAGATTTTCCGGTGTTGGGGTAGCCAATCAACCCAACTGAGATCTGCTTGCGGTCGGAGTGCAATGATGAAAATTGGCGAAGAAGGGTAATGAGAGAGCCCTTGCCGAAGGAGTTGTTGATTGAAGCGTGGAAAGCAAGAGTGGGATAAGATTTCGACAGATGCCGAACCCAGGCAGCCTGATGAAAGTTATGTTAGCAACTTGTCACCATAATATGAAATACGTAAACGATGGGGGTGTGTGGGATGTTACTAAGAGTTCTGCTATGAGGCCACCAAAAGGTAGAAGCAGAGCTCAACTCAAAAACAAAGCACGTCTGTCCCTTGCGACAGCCTTTCAAGACGAAAGACTGTCAACCTAGCTTCAGAAAGAAATTCGGTGCGGGACAGGATTAATCTACCAAAGCTGTAACAGACAGACTCCCAAGGAGAAAAGAAACGACAGAGGTCGCAGGAAGACGCCTTGACTTAGCAATGGAACGGCGCGAAGGCCAGGGGGGAAGGTATAAAATAGGAAGTAGACTCGACAGGAGGGAAGAGAGCCAAGAAAATACGAGAGGAGATAGAGTTCATCACTTACAGCAACACCGGTAGGAACCAGATCGCACTTGTTCAGTACGAAGATCAAGTGCTTGTGGGGGGCCTCCTCGCGGATGTATTTTTCAACACTGCGACAACGAGTACCATCAGGGTCGCGCGCATCGATAACATGAATTACCACATCCGATGAGTCGATAACCTTGTAAAGTTCGTTCCAGATACGTTTGCTCTGGCCCTTGAGGAAAACACTCTCTCGAGATGTAGTGAGGGTGCTGTCCTGAGTGAAGCCAACGTGGACATCACTAGCGACAATTGGCGTGCCGTCATCGTGAGTGCCTTGGTCTTGCTTTTCATAGTATGAGTCTTGGGTCTTGGATGTTTCACCAGCCAAGTCCTCCAAGGACGTAACGCCCAGCTTGACACGCTTTCTTTGAGCCTTAGGCCCGAAAGTATCATTGAAAGGGTTATTCTCAATTTCCATCTTTGCTTGATGTTGCTTTATGCCGTTCACAGTTTCGTTCTCTTTAATCAAACTCATAGGAAGCTTATTCGTCTTCAACAGCACCTGGTAAGGATCTGACGCACGTTCAGCGACAGCCTCACGGAAAGACGTGAGGGCCTCCTGCGAAATCACTCGAGTGTTGCCGAACCACTTCCGGTTGGGCTCAATGCGAGCAGTCGGAGCGTCGCGAGACTGGTAAGAGGCAGCGACAGTAATGTTTCCTTCGGCGTCTCGTCGTGCTTTGCCATCCTTGAACATATTCAAGTGCTTGATCTTCTTGGCATCGCTGGGGACAAATCAGTTTGGTTGGCTCTCCAGCAAGTTCCCTTGATTTCATGGTGACAATTTACCGGTAGAAGTTTTCACCTTTCGTCCGCACGTTGCCCATGCCATCGCTGGTCTTCCCCTGCCGCTCTTTACGAGTGGCCTCCTTCTTTCCGGTACCCATGCTGAAATGGGTTTAATTTAAATTTGCAAAGAAGGGTTGGTCTTTGTGTTCAAAAATTTGAAGGCGAGACCAAACACAAGGAGTGGTAGAGCGCAAGAGGAAAGGAAGAAAAAAAAAAGGCGGAACACCTATTTTTTTTTTTGGCGCCAAGACCACCATGCACGGACCAAGTAAAATCCGCATCAGTTCTCTCCGACCAAGTCAACTACTTTGCTCTGTCCAGGTCTCCTTTTTGAACCCTCCATTAGTCGACGTGGCCGTCTTGTCATCACACGGCTCATCTGTTACCATTGCAGAATCGCATTGCTCCATTACCTTGTTATCTACGGCGTGAATCTAGGCGGCATGTCTGCCCTCCGCGTCAGCCGGGCTGCTAAAATGCAGGTCCGGGGATTCGCAACCTCCCCCAGCCTTCGAATCGGCCCTGAGTCGCCTCATTTCATTGAGGTCCCTAAAACTCTCCAACCACGAACCCCCATCAAGCCATCCGTCAAGGGAACACTCCCTGTACCGCGCGAGGTGTTCCCGCCTCGCCGCGTGGACAAACCCTCCAAACAATATCTCGACGATGCCACCCGTGAACCCTTGACGAAGACCGATGGCTCGGTCTCTGATAAACAGGCATTCAAAATTGAGATGGCTGGAAGGCGGCGACACCACCTTCGTAAGGGTCTCAACCAATTGTACGAACGAAAACGCAAGACGGATGGGGCCATGTTCCAGCAAAGTCTCGATAGCCAACTTCGACGAGAGCGTGTGTTACAACAACCCGACCCAGAAGATGAGCTTTTGACTCGCTCTTCTGTCGTGGAGGATATGCGACCTCTGAAACATTCGACTCTACCTGATCCCAATCGCGAAGAGCGCCTTGCCCTTTCCAAGCAGCGACTAGAGGCCTCGCTTGCCCAGAAAGACGCGCAGCGCCAGGAAGACATACAGGAGTTATACATGAATGCCCGATCATTCATCACGACTGAAGAGCAACTCACAGCGGAGATTGACCGTGTTTTCCCTGCTGGCGAGAACGTGGCGTGGCGCAACGACCACCAAGAGGGCGAGAACGTCTGGAACCTTGGAAACCCTCCCACAGTGCAAGGACTGGTCAATGAGACCCGAAATGAAACTGCACGCTGGGACGTGACCCAGGAACGTCTCAAGAGACTCGGTGAACAGATCACGGGTGGTAAACTGTGATCGAACATTCATACTCTGTACAATATATTCTCCTTGAAGCTATTACATCTATATCATGTGCATTATTATCATTATCTGCTGGTTGCATAATTTATACGACACACTTGGGATAAAAAAAAAACGCCTGGC
Organism: Mycosphaerella populi pn0402; assembly: GCA_002153405.1. Classification (NCBI taxonomy): domain Eukaryota; kingdom Fungi; phylum Ascomycota; class Dothideomycetes; order Mycosphaerellales; family Mycosphaerellaceae; genus Mycosphaerella; species Mycosphaerella populi. The sequence goes on from KZ119498.1 coordinate 156,215, forward strand.
TCATTCGAAACTACATCGATATTCACCTTCTTGGTAGGTAACTGGATGGGCTTTGACTGGATAAGGAGTACAAGCCCCTAGAATCAAGCTTTAAACAGTGATTCTAAACTATGTAATGTACCCCAGCTCTGATGGAGCGCCGATCACCATAGAGCCATTTATGTACTGTCCCTGGGATCAGCTAGGCCGATCCTCCATTCCAGAGGTCCCGGTATGTGTCTGCAGGTGATCGATAATCCCGAAGCCGCATAATTGTTGGCGCAATCCTCGCGGAACGTGTACTATTCTTCGGATTGCAGATCCTCCCTTTCCTCATAACTCCGATTGCTAAACCCAATGACATACAAATAGAATTAATCTCGCCATGTAGTGGTCCAGACGCGTACGAACTCAGCTTCATCTCAACATGAAGGAAGCAACATCGCTCGATATCGCTCTTCAGGAGCTGCAATTGGAACTGGACCTAGACTCGGGCTACGTTCGTTGGTCTCCTGACAATCCGAAACATCCTAGAAATTGGTCACTGGCAAGGAAAGTATACGACATTGGGATAATAGTTCTTCTGGAATGTTATACGTTCGTACTTTGATCATGCCCACGCGACTAGCCTCGAAATACTAACAGTACAACCCATAGAACTGCAATCAGTACATCTGGGGTAGGCATTTCTCTCAAGAATCTGCCAACCTTATGCTAAATGGTCCGATTTAGTCTGCAGCTGCCAGATGGTCCCAGGAAAGGCTTGGCATTGGCATCACACTTGCCCAGTTTATGTTTGTATCGACGTGAGTTTTTTTCTTTCTTTTTTTTTTTGTGCATCATTTACCTAGACAGGAAAATTCGATTCTAACAGTTCATTAGATACCTTTTGGGTCAAGCTGTAGGAAACATCATTTTCCCGCCGTACTCAGAATGTTTCGGCCGCAAGAAGCTCTATATCGTGAGCACTGCAGCATACAGCGGACTGTGCGCTATGATAGGTGCCGTTAATTCACCAGTCGCCGCTAGTGTTGGCCGGTTTCTAACTGGCGTTTTGTCTTCGATACCAACCATTATCATCGTCGGAAGCATGGAGGATCTCTTCAATGCAAAAGACCGCATATGGACCATGCTACCATACATTGGATTTGCGCAGATCGGCGTCTCACTTGGTCCTGTCATGAGTGCATATATAACTATTACATGGGGATGGTAGGTCAACAGTTCCAAGGTTGAAGTTGACACACACAAGAAAAGAGTCATTATGCTGAAGGTATCGTCTAGGAGTTGGATATTCTACATCGCTTCCATTATAACTGCAGCCATCGCTATATTACTCTTAACAATCGGAGAGTCTCGACCATCCCTCTTACTGGCACACGAGGTTGATTTGTTGAAACTGAAAACGGGCATTGATTCCCTGAAGGCCCTCAACCCTGATAAACCACCAAACCTACGGATGTTTCTTAAGATTAATGTTCTTCGACCATTACGACTTATTTTCACAGAGCCCATCGTATTTTCAATTTGTGTCATGCTTGGTACGGCGCTGGGAATCATATACCTTTTTACCGAGGCTTTGCCTCATATCTATGAAGATATGGGTCTGAACAAGCAACAGTCAAGTCTTCCATTTTTCGCAATTGGCTTTGCAATCTTACTTAACATACCAGGTCGGATTATTGATCACCGAGCAGCTAATAAGAAAGATAAGGCCGATCATCTTACTTCTCCCGAATACAAACTCAAAGGTTTGACTTTCGCTGCTCCGGTCCTAGCACTTGGACTCTGGTGGTTTGCTTGGACAATCCCGCCCATGGTGGAGGGTGTCCATTGGACTGCTTCTCTCTTTTCTTTATTCGCAATTGGATACGGGCGGAATGAGTTAGCTATTGTTCTCGCTGGTTACGTGGCAGATTGCTATCTTTCTTACTCCTCAGGCGTGTTTGCGGGAATTGGTCTAACACGTGCGATAATGTCTGCTATGTTTCCATTGTTTGCACCGCAGATGTTCAAGTCCCTTGGATCTAATTTTGCTGTCTCGGTCTTGGCTGGTGCAATGACAGTTTTCAGTGTTCTTCCTTTCTTATTCCGACGATATGGAAAGTGGCTGCGAGAGCGAAGTCGGTTCGCGCAGTACAGTGTCCAAGTGTATAAAGAAAATACTGTGGAGAGTGATGACACTTGAGAATTACGAGATAAATAGCTAGAATTTCAATCGTTTTCAATTAGGCGTTTCAAACCATAAGAAGTGTGACGTTTCATATACAGATACTGTTAACTCCAGTGTAACATCAATGGATATATCAATAAGGCAGAAAATTCATCCTACCCAGGTAACTGACAAAATTATCCTATATTATCGAAAATTTCCGTTATTTGGAGAGACCCGGGACTAGATTATAAAATATGAAAACCGTCCTCTAAGCTCAAACACGATTAAGTTTATTAGTGATATAATCTAAACTATTAAATTATACTTGTATTAATTCGACATATCCGGTGAATAAACTTCAGATAAGCTACCATATCGGAATATATTTACTCTGATGGAATATCGAACCTTGATTGCGTATTCTGCCTTGGCAAATTTTTTCTGAGGTAAGCCAATATTCTCATTCCGCAGCGAGGCGTAATCTACTAACTATAACGCCCATTCCGGGAAAATGACGAATTAAGGAGAACAAGTTCAGAGTGATGATCGGCAATTTGATGGACTTTATTTGTCGCTACAATTGCAAAACAAGCTTATCAACAGGGAAAAGAATTCCTATCCTCCCACAAGACTCACGATCTATGCCGCGTGGCATGGGAAGGAGACATTGCGCGCAGCGTGACAACATGGAAGTCAGAGCGTGACGCCTTGCCATAGCCTTCAATATATACGAGTGGAAGCTCATTTCAGCGCCATCACGATAATCGCCGTGTAAGTAGTAGCCGCATATGTGTGGACCAGCTCAATGCGGAGCCCGGCGTGATTTGCTAGCAGATCCCACTGCCGAAGAGTTCTTTCTTTTCCCCCAAAGCAAAACATCATGGACAGATCAGCCATTGTAGCTTGCCACGAAGCATCTGTATCGGGCACAATCACCTCGTCGACTAAAATGCGAGATTCGGGAGCCATGGCACTGACAATGTTCTGGAGAATGAGTGTAGCCTCCTTGTCCGGCCAATCGTGCACTATTCTACGTAGATAGTAGAAACTTGCTCCTGATCAAAAAATTGTATTAGATCAAATTTGGATTTTAATATCAGATAGTCTCTTACCCTGGATTTGTTGCTTTTGAAAGAAATCTGTGACCTCGGCTTTCACCCCCTCGATAGGAGGAAGCCTGTCAATTGCTTCTGGCAAGTCTTGTAAAACAAGATGCCCGAGTAGATTCGGATATCTTTTGCCAAGTTGAAAGCATTGATGGCCGTGGCCACCACCGACATCCACAAAAAAAGGCTTTCCTGAAGGATAGTTGGGTGTGATCTTCCGTGCTTCCTTATCAAAGAATTTGAATTCATTCGTCCACTCGGCGCCTTCCAGAGCAGTCATTATTTTCTGCAGGGAGTCAAATTGCTTTGGATTCTGCACAAGCCATTCAAAACATGTAAGATTAGTCCCAAATGCCTTTTGGAAAGGTGTATTTCTGTTGCTAATAACGTCTTGATAGTCATTATTGGCAAAGAAATCAGGCACGGTTTGGGCTACTGGGCCATATATATCGAACCTGGTGAGTTTTTAGAGGACAAGAAGCCTTAACGCAGAATTAGAAGTTTCATTACCCAAAATAAGCGATATTTTCACCTCTAGGGTCCGCAAGAACGTGGGTTATATTGTTCGCACGGTACTCATTGGTTCCGGTTTCTTGTATCATGTGATTGGCCGCCAAGTAACGTAGGACTCGCTCTATGGGTATAAATCAGGCATGAAGTCCCTCATCAAATAAGATAAAGAGCCCTACCCAAGAAATCAGGTGACGAACTAGTGAGTTCCGCGAGGTGGGCTACACTAAGTGAGGATTTCGATTGCACAAGCTCCCGGAAAACACGGAGATCGACCGAGAGACGGAGCATTGCAATCAACAAACTCTAATACAACCATGTCAGGAAGAAGAAAATGCTCCACACAATAAAAGAATGCAACTAACCGAATTTCCAAAGGCCATAAGGATGTCATGTGGCGCTTGGATATCAGATTGAATCTTCTGAAGCGCTTTCTGGATGCTCAACCGTTGGACATCGTCAGCAGATTGAACCAGAGCGTGGATTTGAGCCGCAATTGATTCCATGTTGATGAAACAAGAATAGTCTATGTGTCTCTAAAGAATAATTTGTGTACGCTATTCCATGGCAAATGCCTCCTTTATAGCACTATACCTAGGTATGATATTCTCGGACTCGGAGATATACTTTAGATTCGTGCATTGTTACAGCTCCGCATCTCTACATCCTCTATAGAACGAGCAGGAGCGCTGGTGAGACATCCACATTAGTTATTATAAGGAATATATAACTAATTTAGGAATATTAGAAAGGGAGGCGTTACATTGCCTAATGTACTTGGAAAGGTAAAATTCAGGATCTACACGATTAACTGAGTCCGCGGAACATCCGCGGACGAGCCGCGGGCGGCCACCGTAGCTACTCTTCCTTCATCTCACCCCTTCTACGGTGCTTATTCCAAAGTTCAAGACACATCTCGGTGGAATGAATAGATCATGGGGCGCGTTGAAAAGCAAACGCCCCGGTCGTCTCGTTCGCGTCCAATTTCCTGCAAGTTCTGCCGGACGCGAAAGCTTCGGTGCAGTCGGCAGTTCCCCTGCAATAATTGTACCAGTCGCGGCCTGCGATGCCAGCAGGAGGAATACCCAACACCATCAGTGAGCAATGGCAATGGTGCATCTCCCGAACCCCCAAAATTTCAGGAGGATGTACTTGCTCGTTTGGCAAAACTCGAAGAAATCGTGCTCGGGAAGCAGGAAAATAGCGTCCAAGCCCGAAACTTTTCTTATCGGGCTTGGCAAGAAGGGTATCCTGAATCGCATACCGAAAAGTCGGGAACGATAGATGTCGATTGGCTTGATGGAGAGGTTACATACTCGGCGTCTGCTGTAAGTTTGCCTTTGGAGATGATAAGACCCCCTGCTAACTTAGTGGTAGAATTTGCTTCTTACATACGAGCTGGAGATCCGAATATGTTCCATCAAGGCAGTTGGAAATGCCCCTATGACTGATGCAAATGATCTAGCAGAGGGCTCCTTCCCAACACGCTGTGTGTGGCTTCCTTTATATAACGAGACTAAAGAGATCGTCGATAAGTATCTTGCTGATATTTCATACATACACCATGTTGTGCACCGTCCCAGTCTATATGCTCTCGTGGACGATCTTTACAGAGATATCGACGGTAACAGACCTATTCCCCTGGGGCATGTTACGCTGCTTTTGGCGATCCTCGCCAACGCCACCTTTTTCTGGAACGATCAAGATCTGCGCCGACCCATATTTTCCTCTGTCGATCAAGCAAATGGACAAACACCCGCATGGATGAGGACTGCCCTGGAAGTGCTGGAACACTCTCGTCGAAAAGGGACGGAATCACTGGAAGACATCCAGTCTCTCATTATCTTGAGCTTTCTTTTGACAAATTTTGTTGGTATCACTTCGCAAGTCCGCCATTTTTATGTTGCTGCTACAAATTTGGCTATGTCTTTATCATTACATCGGATTGATCATCCAAAAGAAGGAGCTCCAGGCTTTCCTCCAGACTCTCTCCCTGCGGAAATGGGGCGAAGAGTCTGGTGGTATCTTATGGCGACTGACTGGTACGTATTTGAGTACCTTGTCCTGTTCAATCCTCCTATTCACTGGATTCATAGGATGTTCTCGCAATTTGTGGGTCCACAAAAGGGGACTTATAGTATTAATCCCAAGCATACAGCAACGAGGAAGCCTTTGAATATAGACGACGAGGATCTCATTGATGGACTACCCTACGTTGCTAAGCCAATGGATCAGCCTACTTCCATATCATATTCGCTCCAAAGGATTCACGTTGCGGAGGTATGCCGTGACTTTAGCGATAGCTTTCCACTAGCAGAACCTGTGGAAAACGTGGGCTATCATAGAGTCCTGCACATTGATCAAATGATCAGCAACATTGCTGCAGCCATGCCTCCATTTTTCTCCCTCGACTATGATTCAAACCAGCTCCCTGAAGCCGACCGAACCGGAGTCACCCTCCAGCGCTACACCATTCATTTGATAATATACAGTATTAAATGCAGACTCCATATGCCGTACCTTTCGCGCGTTGCTGCGGAAGCAAAATATACCTTCTCACGGGATGCTGCCTTGAGTGCGGCTCGAACAGTCATTCGAACGAGTCGGCTACTCTGTCAAGAAACCAAAACAAACATTCAATCGGTCTCAAAACTTTCAGGCTATCTTCATTTCGTCTGCATGGCCATAATCGCATTACTAATGGACTTATGTCTACATAAAAGTCCGTGTCCAAATGATGATAAAGAGCGACGAGCTGAGATTTTCAGTGCATTTCAAATCTTAGAAGATGGCAAAGAATACTCTGAATTTGCTTCAAAATTCCTTGAAGCATTTTACAGTGTTCTTCGGAAGAATAAAGTTCCATACCCACCTGTCGAGGGTCAATCCAAACGCCCGCCTGAAACTATAGAACAGCCAGCGTCCTTCGACCCCAATGAGCCTGAAATGAACATGAAGGCCACAGACAGAGCCTCCAACATGCCCTTTAATGATTCAATACTTCCGACGCTGAACGATCTGTGGCAAGACTTCGACACTAATATGGACCCTTCCGTTGACTGGACTGCACTTTTCGATGATTTTGACTCTCCATTTCTCTGAATGTGATTCAATAAAATGAAGTTGGGCGCATTATATTCTATATTATATTATTTTCGAAATCATGACTGCGTGCGGAAACTTGTTGAATTGCCTACCAAATACCAGCATTTCCGATTTCGCGTCACTAAGGGGTTTCGGCAGCTAGACTCATATCTTTTAACCCAGCTTCGATGATACCAGGTGCATCTCCCGAGGTCCATCTGGGATCCCCAAAATTTTAATCTCAAGGTCACACAAATCTAGCATTTTGCACCACATTGAATGCGTACGTTCGGTTTCTGGGCAGATGCCATGACCGTCATATCCAGAACTACTGCGCGTCTTTGTCTGGTAGAATGTAGACCTCGTTAAGGATCTTGGAAACCCCTTCTTCTTGGCCGAGATTTGATGCTTAAGGATGATCTTTCATTTCACACCATACCAATCGTGCATTACGTTCTTGAAATAGTAAACGCGAGCTCCAACAGTTTTGACTAGGGATCGATACTAGGGGCTGGGGGTTAGGGGCGATCTTGCCAACCTTTGACGGGATGAGGCGTGGAAAAATCGCATTTTATCACCTCAATTTCGCTATTCAGATTCTTTAACTCGTCTATTACAGCAGTCGAGTCTTCAAAAATTAATTTTCCCGGCGAAAGTGCGAAAATGGAAAACTGTTTTTGAATCCTAATAGGTCATGGTCACGTTCACTATGAGAGAGGGGTATCGGCAGACTCCACGCCATTTAGTAATCGCTCTTGACCGGGGAATAAGTCGGCCCAATGAAGCGAATTTCCTCTATGACCCTCCATGAAGGTATTAAATTGACTAAATGAGTCGATGTTTTCTTCCTGTGCAAGCCATTCCGGCATAAAGCGTTATGTCATGCACATTTTGAAAAGGGTCATGGGCCGGATCATCCAGGGTTTTAAACCAGTGTTTTTTTTCAGATACTGAGTGCTTTATAGGAAATCGGCAAATAGTCTATGAATCTGATTGATTTTACTGATGAGAACCCTCACATGCCGTGGACATACTATAGGAAATATTAGATATGCGTCGTACAACGCCTCAATCGTACTATTCGACTCTCTTTCAGTCATCTGCTTCGCCAATGCATTATGATAATATAGAAAAGGTCACCGTTCGTGTCATTGTGTCATGCATATTTGGACCCGCGAAAAGAGACGTTCACAGGTACCAACTAGAAGTTCGTCGGCATTTTTGCGAAGAGCAAGCTGCTTGCATGTAATGGGATCGTGGGGTTCTACCAACATGGCGGATATATCAAGATCATGGGCTATTTTTACGGCCATGAAAATCGTGGGCTGTTCCAAAATTCTGAGTTCTCATGAATTTAAATGGCGCAGAAGGAAACTTACAAATAAAGCTAGCATCAGGACTGCATCTCTAGACTTTTCGAGGGAATGATAGAGTTCAATCACCTTCAATCACCTTTTTCAAAGCCCCAAGGCGAGAGCTTTTACTGTTAGAAGCTTTGTAATCTTGGGTAGATTTCCTAGACGCAGAGAAATACTCGATATAACCTCAATGTCCGGAGAATCCATCTTGTGTAAATTTGTTCTTAGAGACTTTAGAGCTTATTATCTGTTCTTAAATTTCTTTTGGCTTTCAATAGTGGCTCTGGGGAGAGAACGGGAAAGCAAAAGTCTGGCTGAGCTTTTCACCCTCCGCCTTCAGGGCTGCTTCCCGACCGGAGCATGCCATATCCTCCGGCATGTCACCTTGTAGTGAATACTATCTCGCCGTATACATTGCTACGTAATTTATTGAATTTGAGTTGAATCTTGGAATCAAATCGGGCAACTCAACTACTATGTAACTTTAAAGTATTTGGAAAGATTTTGAAACCGTGCCCTGATTCCGATCATTATCTGGTCACAGAGGATCATCATGCTCTCGCTGAGGAATCTTCGATACCTGGTAGGATGTTTCGTACGACAAACCAGCCTAGTTCAATTGAAATCTTCCGGTCCCGCCAGAAATTCACAAACATAGAATCTTGGAAATGGTTTCGAATCACCAATCTCGTACATTCTCATGATGGGATTTCTCGGCAACTAGGTAGACACTGGTAAACCCCATTTACAAAGAGACTAGCACGATTAATTTTAAGGAAAGATTATATATGAGAGTCTTAAAAGAATCAAAATTCATTCATCAGTCAAGGCTCAAGATTCTAGCGGTCATCGGAAGATATTCTAGAAGATCTAGTGGCAGGGGATCACTCCTCGCTTGGTGGTTTGATAGATCTAGACCGTAATACACCTAGTGATAATCATGAATTCATGCAAAATTTCGAATGGATTTGAAGAATGGCTTTTCTAAGATATGGAGGAAGATACAGAATTGACAATGACGTGCCCGATGAAAATGGTATGTACGTCATGGTTCGCTCCGATCATATGATGCTCGCGTCCTCTTTGAGGATGAGACCAAGAGCACTAATAACAAGAGCACTAATATTCTTTTTTCCTTCACTCATACCTGGCTTTTACTGGTAGAATTAGGTCTCATTTTCACAAAAGAACTATACTATCTTGTTGGTTAACAGCCCACTTGCTAGAAGTAACGATGATCAAGATCCGGCTTTCCAGGATCCGACCCAATCCTATCGCCTCTCAGATACCAATGAAGAAAGCAGGGGACGTGCCCTATTTTATTGACCGTGATCCTACCTAAGTAATTTGACTTTATTACAATCATCTGCCAAGGGGATCTTTCCTCACAGTCGTTTTGTTGTTGAAAGTTTGAAAGGGACACTGAGATGAACATCAAGTTTGTTTGATCTCAGGCTATTTATATGAGCTTCGGCATTACAATTGAATAGAATAGTCACCATCACCTCATCCGCACAATCTGAGCACTCTTTGTAATGAGTACATGTTCATCCAAGCTCTTCTATTTCCTGTCATAGTGCCTAATATCCCACTTCAGTTGATACTTACAATATGCCTCGAATGTAGGGCCAAGACTGGAAATATTGTGATTTCCAAGATGCATCTTAAAATTATCATTTCTCATAGTAAAAAGAGTGTCTTTTAGTGACGAATGCACAGTATGGGTCACGTCCTACGTTTACAATGACGTTCCATTTCTCACAACGGATGAATCTCCGGCTGGTTCTGCCGGAGGCACAGATCCACAGTTTAAACCACGGTCAGCACATTTGGTTTTCCATTTTAAGAGGTCAACAGGCGTTCTTAATATTCTCATTGCTCCTAATACCCTCTCCGTAAACAAGCCGGATTATTTTCCCGCCCACCTTACCAGATGATTATGTGCTCTGCGTCGTAATGCTAGGGTAAAAGGCACCATGGTTTATAAGTATATACTCGGATCCCCGGAAGAGTTTACTTCACTTATTCCTGCCAATTCATACATCCGGACGGCGGCCTACGAGTAAATAAAGAAATCGGAAGCTTGGTGTCTTGATTGAATGCCGCATTTGGTCACTTGAAGATTATCTATACGCTGCATTATTTCATTGCGATGAAGAGCATTGTCGTAGTAGCGGCTCTTGCTGCAAGTGCCAATGCCTTGGTAGGTCGTGGCAATGGATGCTGCTTCCACCTGAGTGTCACTGGCGACGTCTCCGGCAGTCTCGGACAGATCGGCGATGGCCAGAGCCGCGTTGGTGATAGTTCCCTCCCTCCATCTCAGTTCTGCATCAATTTAGACGGTGGAATAACCGATAGTTCTGGTCGAGGATGTATAATCACAAGTATGTTTCCTCTATTGGCACTATACAACTCTCACAGCTAATCCCAATGACAGATGAAACCACTCAGTTCCAATGTGATGAGGGCTCCAATGGTACGATTGGCTTTTCAGTTAGCTCCTCTGGTCAGCTCGAATATCATGGGAATCCCGCTTTCATTGCCTGCGAGACAGGTCAAAATGGGGGTCGCAATGTCTACACAACGAATAGTACTTCTGTCACGATGTGCAAAAACATTCAAATGAAGGCGGATACTTGCGCCGGCTCTGGCGCAAGTGGCCAGTCTCCTGCTACGACTACAGTTATGAGCACCGTCACCGTTACTGGTTCTTGTCACTGCACAGATACTAGTGGACAGGCTACAGCCCCAGCGCCAGGTGCCTCAGGAACTCCAAGCCCTGCTCCCGCCTCAGGTGGTATTAGCGGTGCAGGTGGAGGTGGATCCGGAGGTCAGCCATCTGGACCTGGCGGTGGTGGCGGTGGAAATCAGCCATCTGGAGGTGGTGGTACTGGTGGTGGTGGTGGTGGAAATCAACCATCTGGAGGTGGTGGTAATGGTGGCGGTGGAAATCAGCCATCTGGAGGTGGAGGTACTGGTGGTGGTGGAAATCAGCCATCTGGAGGTGGAGGTACTGGTGGTGGTGGAAATCAGCCATCAGGAGGTGGAGGTGGAGGAGGAAGTCCACCTCTGATCCCCATTATCGGCGGAGGGGGGGCTCCTCCATCTGTACCTTCTGGAGGCACACACCCATCTGGACAGCCTAGCGGTGGTCATCCACCCGGCCCATCTAGTACCCCCGGATCACCTGGCTCTGGGGGAGGAGGAGCTAGAGGTGGTGGCTCTCAACCTTCTGGTGGTCCTCACCCATCGTCGCCTGGTCCTTCGAGTACTGGTCCTTCGAGTACTGGTCCTTCGAGTACTGGTCCTTCGAGTACTAATCCTTCGAGTACTGGTGTTTCGAGTACTGGTCGTCCATCCCATACAACCATCCCTGTGGCTGTACCTTCGACAAGCTCTGTCGTAGTTCCCTCATTTGTGTCATCTGCCAACTCATCCAGTACTTCTACCAAGCCAAGTTCAACCCAGTCTTCTGGGGGCGCTTGTGTGACCACCCTTGCTAAGGATAAGAGCAACTACCAGTACCCGCATCTAGTTGTACCTATCAATTCCTCCTCACCGGACACTTCTTACGGTACTCAATATTTTGCCACGATCAGCTCCCTGAGCTCTATTCTCTTCAACTTCGACATCCCAGATAGCTACTCTGGGAAGACCTGCAACTTGGTTTTCTTGTTCCCTCAGAAAGCAGACCTGGAAACGTCGGATTATACCTTCAATGGCGATGGCAAGATTGATATATCTGAACTTACCTCTACCGCCACCTCGTCAACCACGTACCACAATGCCCCGTCTGTCTCTCATGATTTGGGGGACATCACAATCTCCCCTGGAAACTCGTACGTGGTGAACACTTTCTCCTGCCCATCTGGAAAGTCGCTTGGATATCAGATTAAGAATGCCGGAAGCACTTATCTCCACTTCTTTGAAGATTGGAATCCTTCTCCGTGAGTTTCTGAGATGCACCTTCGATGATGATCTGCTAATTAAAGTTTCCCCAGCCTCGGTCTTTACATCACTGCCTGTTAAAAGTTATTGGTACAAAGACAGGTTCATCAAATTATAGAGGTGATCAAAATGCTGGTGTATTTTCTTGGTCTAAAATAATCGTTGTTTTTTTTTCTCTCTTTGCAATTATTTGAATATTCTTCTTCTCCAAAGTCCATTCTCTCGCGTTATGGAATCATGCTAGAGATCCCGCGAATTGGTATCCAAGTCCAAGGCCGCTCCGTATTTCGTATGAAGGCTTATTTATATTATACAACAACATAAAGACTTGAGGATGCTAAGAAAATAACTTATTAGGATATTTCCGAGATTCATTGCACTTGATTATCTGAATGGCTTCTCTTGGCAAAACCACCCACCCTTTAAGACCAGAAAGGTAGTTCGCTCTACAAGAGGGAAGCGATGTGTCTTTCTCTTGGTGTTAATGGCTTGGTAAAGGAATCAAAATTGCATAATATTGAGGGCAGAAGATGACAGCTATATCAAAAGCGTGAGAAGTTAAAGCCTTGCTGTGCCGCCATAACCGCACATAAGGTCTCATCCGTCCTTGGTCTGTCCTCAATCGCCTTTGTGGAGCTTCCTAATATCATCGCAGGATTTCCACATGCAACAGATCCATAGTTGCGACATGTACACTCATCCTGTTGGCTGTGTGATGAAACATAACTAGAAGAGTCCCGGCACTTTAGACACCCACAGTCTTTTCTTTCATAGTACATCTCCCCATTTGCAGATCAAGCATCTATGGTGTGGCACCTTTTGAAGAATATCAGTTAAGGTCGTTGATAAAAATTCAAATGGGATCAGACATTTTCTAAGCCTCTCTGAGACAAATTAGACTGGCCGAATAGATGCCTCTGTTCCCGCTGGGAATGGGTATGAAGCTTGCAAGGCCCGAAGGATCCGATAGGTTAAAATCGTCGTTAATAACAAGATACAGTTGGGTATTCGGGGGGAAATGTGTAAATATCTATTCAAAAGAAGGTTGTAGAGAAGCACAGGATAAAAAGCGGAGAACTTATACATCATATACTCATCCGTGATAATAAGTGACATGTGCCGACTAACGTTGCTAGATCTGATAGATGATAGATACCGGGGCCAATGCCAATCCTCCCATTCGGTTTTCGAAGAAGAAGCAAAGGATAAGAATACGGTGTTGAGTGGTTAGAATTTTGGATATCCAACCAACCTGGTTCACTCTCATGCAGCCCCTTCGTAAAAAGCGCCATATCTCCCAAATGATGTGTCCACTGTGTACAGGAATTTTTCTCATCTACCTTCCACTAGCAATTAGCAGAGTAGAACTCCCCTAACCAGAATGAGATGATCTGCGGTATTAAACCAATTGAATTCGACGCTACTGAGGAACCACTGAACGAGAACAATTAGATCTGATACTTATCATGCAGCTGGAGGATAGCGCAAGATCTTGCTCGTACTTTCAAATCCGGTCGGCATTGGTCCTCCTAGATTGGAAAATACTATCTCTTCTTTTCTCTACCTTTAGTGTAGTTCTAGTATATTTTTCAGCATTTGGACTGATCGCCATTATTTTAATTTTGTCGCTGCGTAGTATACTCGGCCTGTGAACAAATGGTTATTTGCTATAATGTGCCGGGAGGCGCTACGTTCGTTGCAAAACATTCTTTAGCGTTATGGAAATCGAATGTATCCGTGGAGAGGATATCTAGAGGGAGCCAAGCTTGTTGACAGAAGTATATGTCACACTACACAAGGGGCTTCAAGTTGTGACCGTTGTTTGTGGCCAAGGGAATTTTCTGGGGGTGAACACTTGGCGTGCTGCACAGCCAAACTGCTCTGGCGAATGTCACTGGCCTTCAATGATTGGTCCATTTGCTTTTGGGTTGCTCTACCCGCTCTATTATCCTATTTTCGAAATGAGTGACAGAATCATGCTGCCTAACCGTAGTGGATCGGCGGCTAAGCCCAAGGCCTAGACTAGGCGCCTGGTAAGCAGGAGGGCTAATGCGATACATAAGCTATCGAAGTAAGGAGACTAAGAGAATGCCGTATGCTGGTGGTCTGTGAAGACCCTACTCTTGTCGAGACCTGAATACTGACTGCTTAACTTAAACCTATCTAGGGGTATAGTTGAAGATTCCAGATGAAGATCTGCATCTAGACCCAACAAGAATAGTCGAACGCGCCACAGTAGAACCCCACGTTTCAAGACCCTGAACAAAGGCGATCGTCAAAGCTGGACTCAGCCCCTGGGTTCATGTATAAATAAATGGGGCAGCGATATCGAGAGATTTCGCCCAATCTCACGTCTGCCTAGAAACGCCAAGGTGCGCCATCGCGCCCGCGCAGTATTTGACTGAATTGGTTTCGTCCCGTGCACGCGACACCGACTATTAACACCGGGAGGTCCTCAAGTTGTTACACCTCCGTCAAGAAAGTCGAATCCGCATGGAAATCCCGACAAAACTGCCCTTTTCGAAGCGCCGGCTTCAGCCGCGCGTTGTGATTTCGTCGGTCCCCCGATTTATCCCCGCGGAATGCACTTCCTGCCACTGACACTTCCTCCAGCTACATCTTCGACTATGTGATTCTGATGTCAGTCCCTTCTGCCCTTGCTGCAATGCTCGCCCTAACCATCTTGGAAATACAGTGGCTGCGTTATCGGTTTCTATATCATCGACTCCCTCGAGCCTTACCATCAACACTTTTCGCTCAGTAACTACACTCTCCAATACCCCTATGCCGTCCACGAACGAATCCCTATCAAGTACGCCCTTTGCATCTCCGGCGTCTTCCCACTCGCCTTGATCATAATCTATACTCTCGTTATCGATGGAATATTCTCACACCACAAGCAATCCGACTCGGTCTCAGGCAAGCGCAAGCTGCGCGGGCCGTGGCGATGGAAGGACCGGCTGTGGGAGATGAATTGCGGGATCCTGGGCCTCTTGTTATCTCAGGCATTGGCTTTTGTTATCACACAGGTCCTCAAAAATGCGTGCGGCAAACCTCGGCCGGATATCATTGACCGGTGTCAACCTCCGGCTGGTAGCGTTGACCCGAAGCTGTACGGCTTAACCGATTCGAGCATCTGTACCGGAGATAAGGCGTTGATCAAGGATGGTTTCCGATCTTGGCCATCAGGTACGTACCACCCGATTCACAAGTTTAGGAAATCCTTACTAATTCTGGATTTTAGGACATAGCAGCTGTGAGTTCCAACACTTGAAGGGTCCCGCACTGTAATCTTTTGATTCAACAATACTAACATTTGATCCGATAAAGCTTCTTTTGCCGGTTTACTCTACCTTTCCCTATGGCTCGGCGGCAAGCTGCATATTATGGACAACCGCGGTGAAACCTGGAAGACCTTACTCGTATCCATTCCGGTCCTTGCAGCGACCCTCGTCGCAGTGTCTCGCATCATGGACGCGCGCCACCACCCATTCGACGTGATCACCGGATCCATGCTTGGTGCAGCCTGTGCCTGGCTCTCCTACCACCAATACTTCCCTCCTCTCAGCGAAGCCTGGCGCAAGGGCAGGGCCTATCCGATCCGCACCTGGGGTACCGAGCCGGTCAACCCGCTCAACGCCAAGTTCGCCCCGCTGAACGAATCGACCGAGCCGCTTCGCAACCCAGAAAGCGAACAGTTGGCGCCATCGCATGCGCCTCAGCGCTCTGCATCGCCTGCCCAGTTCCCTACTTCCACGGGGTATGCTAACCCAGCCTACAATGGGGCGTTGGGGGCCAACCCACGTCGTTTACATGATCATCATCCTGATGGCAACTGGTCGTCTAGCGAGGAGGATGTTGGGAACGGGTATGAAATGCAGCCCGGATATGCAATGGCGCAAAATCCCATGAGTAATCCGTATGCGCAACCGTTTGAAAACACCGCGTATCCGCCTCAAACGCATGCACCGAATATCAGTAACGACTTGCATTCGTCTGGAGGTGTAGTGGGCCATGCTGCTACTCAACCGGGGATGAGTGATGTCCCAATCCAACATGTTTAGCGCCGCATCTTTTATCTGCGTCTTATCTTTAGATCATGGACATACAATAGGGAATGATCTGCATATTCAATTCATGTGGGAGGGTAGAGTTTAAACTGTACGGCGTTTAGGGCAATCAAATCTATCTTATCTTTAATTCCATAGAGCCTTGTCAAATGCACAACTTCTATCGCCGTGATAGCATTTAGCTGTGAATAGTATACATAATTCCTTGAAACGTAGGCATGAACCAAACGGTACTAAACATCTACTGTCTGAACACGCTATTTGTAAAAACTAAAGGCCATTCCCAGAAGATACAGAATGCTTTCCGTGAATCCATGGATGCAGCGGGAAGCAACCAATCATACAACGCCGAGCCAACCTCCACCGCGGGACCCAGTCAGGTTGCCTCTCCAACGCACTGCGACTGTATCGGCGATCAACAGTCAATCAAATGCAAGACATTAATTAAAGTAACTGCCGGGGCGCGAATGCTAGCTCAATTTCAGCAATCGCGGGTTCTGGGCCTGGGCATTTCACCTGAGAAAAGAGAGAGACCCTGGTTGCCCAGCCACCCATACGCCGCCATGTGACTCGCCCAGCCTCCCACATCCCTACTCCCCACCATCAGCAAAAAGATGACGCTCTTTTCTTCGGTTGCACCCCTCTTTCTTTTCTCTGCATCTCTTTGATTCTGGTTTGTGCATCTGTCTAAGCTGGTAATACCCTGCGCGCTGCTGTCTTCTGCGTGAAGCTTGCGTAGCTGTCCCAGCTCCAGAGCACAGAGCATCTACTGGGAGTACAGAGTACATACCTGAGCAACCCCAGCTCGCCCAGGTCTTATCCCAATTCCACCTCGTCGCATTCCTGAAACCACACTTCCCACGTTTCACTCAACCACCGGCAACATGATTGGCAGCGTTTTCTTCATCTTCAACCGTATGGTGGAGATCACATTCCTGATCCCCATCATTGGTATGATGGTAAGTCGACTATACACCCCGGCTCATTCGCAACTCAGATCAAGAGCGCGAGTGATTCGTCCGACCCAAATCCTCCATACTAACCCAAGATGAACGCAGGCCTACTTCGTCGACGGCTATCTAAAAGCCAACATCCTTACCCCACCCTACATCCTCGTACTCTTCATCGTCAGCGTAATCGCCGTCTTCTGGGCCATCGACACCCTGATCCGCTTCTCCACGACCAAACGCTCCGCCCTTTTCGTCGCATTCATTGACCTCTGCTTCGTGGGTGCTTTCATCGCGGGTGTATACGAGCTGCGCTTCGTCGCGAACGCCGACTGCGCCCATTGGGACGGCGGCTCAGTCTGGGTCTCTCTTGGACCATTTGGGTCGTACGGCTCGCATATCAACAATGACCTGCACCTCTCCATCAACAAGTCTTGCGCCATGCTCAAGGCGTCGTTTGCAATTGGTATCATGGAGATCCTGTTCTTCGCTTGGACGGCGTTCTTGGCGCTTTTCCTGCACACGCGCAACGAGCGCGAGGTCATTGTCAAGGAGACTGTTCGCCGGCGCAGCCATAGTTCTCGTCGCGGACACTCGAGTTCTGGACATCATCGTCATCGGAGCTCAAGCAGGACTAGTAGACCACACTATGTGGTTTGAGTAGAGAGGTTGTGATGTATAGTGAGGTGTTTGCTGGGTGCTGTTTTTATCTTTTGGAACTCTTCTTCTTTCGTGTTTATTATGCCCTTTCCCCTTTTTATCTTGACGAGATATGATGATGCGGCCAGTTAATGAGGATATGTGCTGGAACGAACGAACTCTTTGACTCGCTTTCTGATGAGTCCTCGGAGTAGAAAATAAACCTTCATTGCTAGGAGGCCCGCGATTGCTGTTTCTGAGCAGTGGACGTGATCTGTTTTGATAGTTTCTGGAGGTACTATGCCTGTTTAGTTAGTCATGAATAAATGAATTCAATGCAGTAAGGTAATCAATTATCTACCATTCTCAATGTATTTGCACGTTTCTTCCTTGTTCCGGAAATTATTCTTTCAAAATATTCGCCAAGATTCTATCCATGGATGCGTGCCGTCGATAATTACAAACTATCGTAATATATTTCATCTCTGAAAATACCAGATCATTTAAATTTTTCTAACTTCGTATAGTCTCGAGTTACATAAATCACCTCGATCATCCATCCCAGATGGGTCATAGATCGGATGATCTCCGATGACGTGTCGCGGGGATTTACAACTGGTCGTGTGGGGGAATCTTTACTCAGAACTCAATTCCTTCTCCCCAAGCAACCTGCAACTCTTAGTTTTACACACACAATGAGCATTACGAGTCATCCACGAAGCCATCCGGAGCTGCCTGACCTAGCAAGCGTCATTGAAAAGTCGCTCCAGTCAAATTTCACAAACGCCACTGCTGCAGTCGTGGACTGTCCAGATCTGCGACAACCACCTTTCAATCTGGCAGCACCAGGCCTTTCAGGAAATGCCAGAATAGCCGATATCGGCGGACAGCCGAACCTCTTTCCAAGTCCAAATTTCGACGCAAAGTATTCGATGCTGTCCCTCGCAAAGGACATGCAAATGTCGCCGAGCAAGGGTTTCTTGATCGGCGCGGGTGCGGCTCCGTGGCAAGACGTCGGGCATAATGCCGAGCTCGCACCGAATTTCTCATGGACTTCGGAGTCTAATGAATGGAAATTTGACGATCCAAGGTCGATTCAACTGCTGAACAACACTCATATCACGGAGGTGGAGCAGGATGGTGAGCCATCGTGTCATAAACTAGCGAGCGCAAACTGTGCTCTTATGATGAATTTATATGGATCTGATGGAAAATCAGGTCCCGTACTTAAAGTTACTGCTCGCGGCCGAAGAGGTGAGCAGAACTTCACGACAAGTATCCGCGAGGGCTTGCGTGAGCATTATGGTGAAGAGAATCCGATAAGTCTCGGTGGCGCATTTCTCTTAAAGGCTGGCAAGGCGAAATTTCACATCATGCCTGATTTTCCAAAACCAGATGAACTGCCATTCCGTGATAGAAAGCAACTAGAAGATGAATGGCTTAAATATTATGTTTTTGATGCTCCGGTCGTGTGTTTGACAGTGTTTCACAGCGCGGATCCGGAGAACTTGGGGCTGCGAATGGAGCATACGCATTGTTATGAAACTGAGGGCTCTCGAAAGGGAGGCCACTACCATTACGATATTCTGGATGGTGGTGATGAAGTGGAATATGAGGCTTATCTATACCCGGCTTCGATTCTTTATAGGATTGATCGACCATCCACTTGATAGCCTCCTAATCGTCCAGCGTGGGCACGCATGACATACTCGTCTTAGCGTACAAGCTTGGTGGTGAATAGAATCTGGACTACTGATAAATCCCACCTCGTATCGAACTCGTCATGGGTGTCGAAGCCATCAGGATATGCAACTGGGATGTTGTGGAAATTCTCGGCAAGGATGCATCACCAGATGAAAAGAAAATCGCTAAAAGGGTATCTGAGATGCAAAATTCTGAAGCACTGAGTAATTTGTGGCTGTTTATTCACAATTTTCAATATGTATGAAGCATGAGCTGATGAATACTTTATATCGGCGGAGCGACACTTCTGTACGAAACAAGAAGTAGTTTGACATTACAGGAGGTATATGCATAAGAACCATTATGACCTTCCAACCTGGTTGCTTCGATGAGGTCTCCCCGGAGCCAGGTCTATAACTGTTCTTGCTAGTCCCTTTTGATATGAATTCCTGTATATTTTGTCGAATGGTGTCTAGATATTAAATAGGCTTAATCATATCCATTCATAGATAACTAAGTTAGGTGTAGTTTGTTGACGAAACGTTTTCGACTGTAAAAGATATTTTGCCCAACTTTCCTGCTGCCCATTAGAAGCAAAGGAACATACTCGATAACTGAGAGGACAGGCAGCTCTTCGCCAAAGCGCTTCATTGGGCTCCGTGTGCGCGAATCATAGACAATACATATGTCTTCGACTCGTCGACGTCTTCATGGGTATTCAAGGGTGCCAATAATCCGTATCCCTAGCCTTTGTCGCAAGCTTCCCCCGCCTCGCTACAATTACGGATCTACGGAGCTGGCGAACCAATTTACCTGTGTCCAGGTCTTGTATCAGAAGAATATATGGAGTGAACTCATTGAAGGCTTTATAGGCCTGACCGTCGGAAGCTACTATCATTCGACACGAGTATTGATGGAAATAATGTCCCAGAACTCTATGGAAGCCCATTCACGAGTTAGCAAAGCTATCATGAGCCCCTCAAACTGGCTGGTAGCATGTTCTTGCAAGAAAAGAGAGTAGACCAAATAGGGCCACTCCACAGACGAGTGCCATGAGGTAACTGGGCATGCACTGGGTGAGACTTGCGTGGTTGGAAGAAGAGAAAGAGAAGTCGAGCGGGAGAAAAGCTGAACAGCGGCCGACTTTACCGCCTTGGGATTCTGCCGCGGCCTCTATTTTCCTTCGATTGTTCTCTCAAGGCCTCAATCACTTCGAGGCGCACTTCTTTGTTTCAATTTTGTACTTATATTCTAATTTCGTGTATAATAGCCGAGACATCCGCCTCAGTCCCTTCACTCTCTTTGTTTCCAAACCCCATCCAATTAGGGTTGTTCCCGGTACCGTCCCCAATGCGACGCTTCTCCACGCGAGTGCTGCTTCAATCAAAAGCAAAGCCACCGCTTCTATCTGCCAGATCACCCCTCCCCCTCCTCGCCTCCACTCCTCGCTCAGCGCCAGCTCTCAGACCATCACACCTTCGCTCCTCTCTTCTTCCCAAAATCTCTAAGCGATACTGCTCCTATCGAAGAATGTGTATCTCGCGACGCGACCAGGTCTCTGGCTCGACCAATGTCCAGGGCCGCGAAGTCCTGCCTACGAACGTCAAGCCTCTTCACTACGATTTGACTCTTGACCCTAACTTCGAGAAGTTTACCTATGATGGCTCAGTCACGATTGAGTATGCTACACAGAAAGCCCATCGCCTCGGTATCAATGCTGACCTGGTATGAATAGCCTGCAAGTAAACGAAGACACCGATTTCATCTCTCTAAACACAAACGAACTTGATATCCACGATGCTGTCGTTTCATCTAATGGCTCAGTGGTAGAGTCCAAGCCTGAAATCTCCACAAACAAGGATGCTCAAACTTCAACCATCAAATTCAGCCAAGCTCTCTCCGCGGGGTCAGATGCTCAGCTGAAGCTGACCTTCACGGGTATCCTCAACGATAACATGGCTGGATTCTACCGCTCTTCGTACAAAGAGAATGGTGAGACTAAGTACATTGCCTCTACACAAATGGAGCCCACAGATGCTCGCCGCGCCTTCCCTTGCTTCGACGAACCTGCCCTCAAGGCCAAATTCACCGTCACTTTGATTGCCGACAAGAGCATGACTTGTCTCAGCAATATGGACGTTGCCTCTGAGACAGATGTCCAGGGTGGAGCAAAGAAGGCTGTTAAATTTAACACCTCGCCTCTGATGTCAACTTACTTGGTTGCATTCATTGTTGGCCACTTGAAATACGTGGAAACCAACAATTTCCGTGTGCCAGTTCGTGTGTATGCAACCCCCGACCAGGATATTGAGCACGGTCGTTTCTCTCTTGAACTCGCTGCCAAGACCCTTGCCTTCTACGAGAAGGCCTTTGACAGCGAATTCCCCTTGCCGAAGATGGACATGGTGGCAGTGCCCGACTTCAGCGCTGGGGCTATGGAGAATTGGGGTCTGATCACATATCGTATTGTTGATGTCCTTCTGGATGAGAAGACAGCTGGTGCTTCCCGTAAGGAACGAATTGCTGAGACCGTTCAGCATGAGCTGGCCCACCAATGGTTTGGTAACCTCGTTACCATGGACTTCTGG
>KZ119498.1:178304-199545 GCA_002153405.1 Mycosphaerella populi pn0402
GTGGTACTCGTGCAACGTCTTCTACCCGGAATGGAAAGTGTGGCAGACTTATGTCATCGATAACCTGCAAGGCGCTCTTTCTCTTGATTCGCTCCGTAGCAGTCACCCCATCGAAGTTCCCGTCAAGCGTGCGGATGAGATTAACCAGATTTTCGATGCAATCTCCTACTCAAAGGGATCTTCTGTGTTGCGCATGATCTCCAAGTACCTTGGCGAGGATATCTTCCTGCAGGGTGTCCGCAATTACATCAAGAAGCACGCGTATGGAAACACTGAGACCGGAGACCTATGGTCTGCCCTGGGTGATGCCAGTGGTAAGCCGGTTCAGTCTGTCATGGACATTTGGACCAAGAATGTCGGTTTCCCCGTTGTTAGCGTGACTGAGAACCCCGCTTCATCTTCTATCAGCCTGAAGCAGAACCGTTTCCTGCGCACTGGTGACGTGAAGCCTGAGGAGGACCAAGTACTTTACCCTATCATGCTTGGTCTTCGTAGCAAGGATACCATTGACGAGAATACCATGTTCGCGGAGCGCGAGAAGGAGTTCAAGGTACCTGACTTGGATTTCTTTAAGCTAAATGCCGATCATTCTGCCATCTATCGAACTTCATATACCCCAGAACGTCTTGCCAAGCTCGGCAAGGCTGCACGCGACGGCTTGCTCACCGTTGAGGACCGTGCCGGTATGATTGCTGACTCTGGTGCTCTGGCTGCATCTGGATACCAAAAGACATCCGGTCTGCTCTCTTTGCTCCAGAGTCTGGACACCGAAACCGAGTTCGTCGTTTGGAATGAAATTCTGACACGAATTGGTGTCCTGCGTGCAGCTTGGTTGTTTGAGGATCAGAAGACCAAGGATGCCCTCGAGAGCTTCCAGCGTGCCCTGGTTAGCGCCAAGGCCCATGAAATCGGCTGGGAATTCTCCGACAGCGATGGCCACATTTTGCAGCAGCTAAAGGCTCTCATCTTTGGCTCCGCTGGGTTGGCCGAAGACCCAACTGTGGTTAAGGCTGCCCAAGACATGTTCGCTAAGTTCACCGCGGGCGATATCTCTGCTATTCACCCCAACATTCGCGGCAGTGTGTTCACTATCGTCCTGAAGCACGGCGGTGCCAAGGAGTATGATGTTATCCTCGATCGCTTCCGTAACGCCCCTACTTCTGATGAGAAGACTACTGCTCTCCGCTGTCTCGGTGCTGCCGAGGATCCCGAACTCATCAAGCGTACTCTCGCCTTCGTCACCAGTGGTGAAGTCAAAAACCAGGACATCTACATGCCCTTGGGAGGTCTTCGCAACCATACGGCTGGTATTGAAGCTCGCTGGGCTTGGCTCAAGGACAACTGGGATGAGATCTACAAGCGTCTGCCTCCGTCGCTCGGTATGCTGGGAACCGTTGTCCAGTTGACTACTGCGAGCTTTGCTACTCAGGCTCAGCTGGATGAGGTCCAAGCTTTCTTTGACTCTAAGGACACTAAGGTATGCCCTCTCTGAGTTTCCATTTCATAAAAAAAGAAAGACAGAAAAAGAAAAAGAAAATACTAACACGTCATGTAGGGCTACGATCGTGCTGTCTCCCAGAGCCTTGATGCTATTCGCGCCAAGGTCAACTGGATCAACCGCGACCGTGATGACGTCGAGACCTGGCTCAACAAGAACCAGTATCTCCAAAGCAAGCTCTGATTTATTAATATATGATCAGTATTGCCTAGAATCTCGGTCCAGTCTCCTTTCTCTATGGTAACTATGTTCTGCTATTCACCCGCCTACGACCTTCCTCTACTTAACTTTAGCATGTAACTAGATGATATGAACTAGAACGGTAGCAAAAGAGCCATTTATCCGCGCACACTGTCTATACATCGAAGATTACCAAAACACCTAGAAAATTAAAATCCCGCGGTAATCACTTTTTTTACCGTGCAACCTTGGGATATTGAACTGATGATCCCATTGGGTATTGAAAATGGTACTGGTTTTGAATAATACATGGTAGGTAATACGTAGCTTCTGGCCAGATCTATTATGACCATCCACCTTTCCCTCCAAACCCTGAGCTGTCCTCGATTTTCTTGCCTTGCCCACGCGTTGGTTTAGATTGAGCGGCTTCGTGCTTGCGCAGCTCCTCCGGAACACGAGAGATTGGAGATTTAATAAGCATCTGCTTGAGATCATACCTAGAGTAAAGTCAGTTGAAGTCAGATATGCTTGAGCGAATGCAAAGGTCACATACATATTATCGGAATCTTCACCACCCAGGAAGGTGATGGCAACACCACTCTTGCCCGCACGACCGGTACGACCAATACGGTGGGTGTAACTCTCAATTGAAGTAGCCATGTTGAAGTTGACAACAAGTGACACATCTGGCACATCGATACCACGACCAGCAAGATCAGTAGCGACCAGAACATCTGTAGCGCCGCTACGGACGGAAGCCAGGGCGGCTTCACGCTGATCTTGTGTTTTCGAACCGTGTAGAGTGACTGATGAGAAGCCCATATGTTTAATTTCGCGAGCGATGGCATCGCAGTTGCGCTTGATGTTGACGAAGACAATAATTGGAGGCCGGAAATCGCCAGATGAAAGAATCTCGCCGAGTCGCTTCTTCCGCTTGTCTTCGCCAGGAATCATCTCGACACGTTGCTCGACAGTGTCGACGGCTTCGCCGACTCCGCCGATCGTGATGATCGCTGGTCGTCGCAAATATTTCCGTGCAATACGTTCCACTGCCACGGGCATCGTGGCTGTGTACATCATTGTCTGGCGGTAGCGGTCTTTGCCGCCAACGTGCTGGCTCATAGCCTGGGGATTTTCTGCCTCTTCCGTGTCGGGCTTCTCATTAGTGACTGGTAGTGCGTCCAAAATCTTATTGACTGGTTCTTCAAAACCAAGATCAATCATACGGTCAGCTTCATCCATGATCACGTAGCAACATTGACTGAGGACCAGCATTCGTCTCTCGATACAATCCACTAGACGACCAGGAGTGGCAATGATGATTTCCGCACCATCGCGCAGACTGTAGGCTTGCTCCTCAATGGAGTGACCACCAACAATACTGACAACATTGAAACCAAGAGGTGTCGTAAACTTCCTAGCTTCAATTTCGATCTGCTGGGCCAATTCACGGGTAGGAGCTAGAACGATCGCGTACGGGCCGTCGGCCTTCCGCCACTCGAACTCATCTAGCCGTGGTAACTCTGAAATGTATACGAGAAGTGGAAGCAGAAAGGCTGCGGTTTTACCTGAACCTGTCACAGCAACACCAATAAGATCCCGAGACTGTAGTGCAATAGGAATAGCGGCACGTTGGATAGGCGTTGGATCTTTGTATCCCACGCGGTCAATAAGCTCTAACAGGCGCTTTGGTAAACTACTCTCATCCCAAGAGCGCATTGGGTTTGGAACACTGCCGCCCTTGGTCGCAATATTGAAATCTTCTTTGAAGATACGCCAGTCTCGTTCACGCATTAGATCCAGGCGTTTCTCGCTCCAGTGCTTCTCAAGCTGGTTGCGGGTGCTTTCCTCTCGGCGGCGGCGTTCCATCTCCAGAATCTCCTTGGCACGCATCCCACCCGACTCATGGTCTCTAGTCTTCAGCGCTTGGGCGTATTTCTGGGCCATGTCATCAGCGACATCTTCGCCGAATCCTGCTAGTCTTCCTCGTCCAAAGAAATTCGCCTCGTGCCTGTGCTGATATAGAGGGTTGTAGTCGCCGCTGGTATCTTCCTCGGTATTCCATTCGAAGTTGAATTTCCGGTCGGTCGTCCGCTTGCGCTTCTTCTTCGCCGAGAAATTCGACGTTTGGTCTGCTCCCATATATTGTTTCTTAATCAATGCTGCCTGCGCGGCGGCTTCGTCCTCTTCCGCAAGGCGTTTTTCAGCCTTTGATCCTTTCCCTCCTTTCGATGGAGGAGGTGGGGGTTGCATATCGCCATTCCTTGGGGCTCCGTTTCCTCGCATAGCTCGAGGTCCAGTAGGGACTCTTCCATTTTCGTCACGATTGTCATTACTCGCACTGTCGCGTTTCGTTGAGCTTGCTGCTGGTAATCGGTCCGCACTGCCAGCTTGCTTGGCTTGTTGAGCAGCCTCAACCTCCTTGGCCCGCTTCTCGAGCGCGATCTTCTCGCGCTGCGCTTTTGATAAAAATTTGGGCTATAAATCAAGAATAGAGTTAGTCGGATACGGCTTCGATTTGCAGGGTCTAGAATTAAGAGGATTACCTTCGCTGCCGCTGCATCGGCTTCTTTTTTCTTCCGGATCAAGTCTTCCACACTCAAAGGAGCTGCCGCCGGCTTCTTCGCACCCCATCCCTGTTTCTTTTTCTTTGTTTCTACAGGAGGTGCAGGTGGAATGTCCTCCGGTGGGGGTGGAGGAGCCCCAAGGTCTGGGGGAGGTGGAGGAGCTCCGAAATCAGGCGGCGGCGGCGGTGCACCTGAATCTTCTGGAGGCGGTGGTGGTGGAGATGAAGGTCTTTGTGCAGAAGAGGTATCAAAGTCAGCCATATTGCTATCCTCCGCCATGACCGGAAGCTAGAATGGATGAAAGCACGTCGCGTCACGGCAAGTTAGAGTCGGCGCATGTTGAAAATCTACGGCGGACCGTTGGCTCTAGCTATGCAGTCTGATATCGGTCACGTGGTGATAGACGGCTAAGTCAATCCAGTAGTAGAACAACAGCCTCTTTTACCAGCGGCAGCTTATTGCCATTGCTTTCAGTTTAGTATAGTTGCTATCTCTTTATTTGAACATCCGCTTGCAAAGGGAAAAATTCTGTCATATATGGAGCACGAGTACAATTGCTAGTAAGCCTGGAAAAGTAAGGTGATACGAAGCTTGGTCTAGGCACCAAGATAATGATGCTACATGGAGAAAGAGATACCCACCCAAGTTGGAAAAGAAAAAACCAATATGACTCCCAGAAGGGGGCGAACTAACGCCGCTTAAAAAGAAAAAAATTCGTCAACACAGATATGAAGGGGATATTTTAGGGGCCATTAGTGGGTATCGGGTTAAGCAACGTGAGTTCCGTTCGCAGCGCCTTGCTGATAGTAAGCATATGCCTGCACGGCCGCGGCTTGGTCAGGAGTAGGTTGCACGACAGGGGCAACTGGAGGTTGCACATCAGCAGGGACAGGGGTTGGGGGGATAGCAAAGTGGCCACCAGTGCGGACATTGGCCACAGATGCAGGACCGTGGATCTCACGATCCAGTGTGATGTACTCCTTAGCGGCATCCAAGGTACCGCGTTCGAGCAGATAGGCCATATAAATCTGTACCAATTCTTTGACGACATCTGGGGTCAGAGTGCTCTTAGACCGGACATCAGAAATCACCTGCTTGATGCGCTCATACGAGCTGGTTTCAGTCTCGGCACTGGTTGGCTGTTCAATCTCGAACATGAGATAACTGGTCCAGAATGGACGACTATCGAGGTAGTACTGTTGGTTCTCTTGGAAAACCTTACGGGCATCATCGGGCGCGCCTTTGATCTTCCAAAGAAGGCGAGCCCATTCGGCAACCAGAGTAGCCTTGGTGGCCATCTCGCACTCTGGCGAGTCAAGTTGACTCTTATAGACTTCAATAGC
The DNA here is from genome assembly GCA_002153405.1 of Mycosphaerella populi pn0402. Classification (NCBI taxonomy): domain Eukaryota; kingdom Fungi; phylum Ascomycota; class Dothideomycetes; order Mycosphaerellales; family Mycosphaerellaceae; genus Mycosphaerella; species Mycosphaerella populi. Next base: position 183,893 of record KZ119498.1, read on the forward strand.
GGCATCAAGGCCACCGTGGCGCCGAGACACGTTAGCCAGAGAAATGATGGTTTCGTCGTGACTGGGCAGGCTCATAAGGATGGCCAAATGAATCTCCTTGGCAACCTCAGTGCGACCAACCATCTCCTCAAAATAGGCGTAGTGCAATCGGATGGCAGGAAGGGCGATTGGAACAAAGATATAGCTGGCACGCTGGTAGATAATACGAACTTCTTCTTCTTTGTTGGCTTGGGCACTCATCCATCGGGCGTAACGGAGCCAGAATTCGTCGTAGTTGGCACAAGTGACAAGGCAACGCTCGTAAAGGAACTGGATCCGATCAAATGAGCCCTCTGCTTCTTCGAAATCAAGATATTTCCTCCAGTTCTCTAGCTGGCTCTCATCCAGCTCGGTCACGTGGAAGTAAGGTCGCTTGATTTCAGATTCGTAAGTCCAACGCTTGGTTGTTTCTGTTTGGGTCTTGGAAAAGACCTCCAGATGATAAGCGTCGATTCTCAACCGAAGGTCTCGGTCAATCTCTGCCTCTGCCTTGGGGCTGCCAGCATGAGATGAGGCAGCTTCGAGCTCAGTGCGGAATCGGGTGATGACATCCTCGGGAGCAAGCTCTGCCAAAGAGCGGGCCTGGGCTAGCTGGCGGTAGCGCTCGAAGTATCGAGCATATTGATGCATGGGGATATGGATGATACGAGCTAAGATTGCAAAAATCTTGTCTTGGGCTTCGACCCGCTCCTCATACTCAATGTATTTATCCCAGAAAGGATGCGCCAGGAAGTCCAAACCTACACAGGTAGCGCCGCGCTCAAATAGACTGTTTTGCTTCGGGTCAGCATTGTAAGTTCTTCACAACATTCACAAGGGCGAGGGAGGGTGGGGAGACGGAAAGGGGGGTGATAATATAAGAGATAACACGAGGCAAAAAAATCGGTCTCTCTGTCGCAAAGAGACAGCCAAATAGAAATCAATTGAGGGTAGGTAGCCATGGGAAAGGTAGCTAGTGCATCGCACACAAGGCCAGTTCTTTTTGTTCTTTTGGTGTATCCGGGCAAGAGGAAAGGAATCAATGTCTGTTCAGGAAGGAAAGCAGCCTGGATGAGCCATGGGTGAGATGTTAAATACCACGACAGTCTGGGTTGGTGGTTTTCTCACACAGAATGAACTGCTGAACCGGCGGTATCCATTTGATCCCTTCACAGCTTCGCATCGGGCCCGGTAAAGCTTTTCGCAAGCTGCATCGGTAAAGGTTACAGGGCTAACGGGAAGGAAACAAGCATGTTGTTACTTACTCTCGAATGATGTCAGCGTCGTGGGAGGTCTCGGCTTTGAAGCCACAGTAATTAGTCCACAAGTCGACAGATGAGGAGATACTTGCAACACCGCGCTCGTATACCTAATTGAAGAGCGCGTTAGCAGCTGTTCGTATATCATCATAAATTATTGCGCAATAGCGAATCCCGAGCAATCGGGCCGAGGGTGTCCAATTTGACAAAGAGGTGCAAGCTTACCATCTCCGCGGCTTCAGTGCCGGTGATTGAGAATTCCATGTCCGCATATTTCTTCCAGTATCCGAATAGCAGGGGAAACTTGGCGAGAAATCGGTCGTATGCGTGGCGTGCAGTAGTGATCGCTTGGGGATTAGAGTTGCGGTTAATCCCACCCTCTAATGACTCGGCAGCGCGCACGAGCTTCTCCCACGTCTCAAATTCGTCTGGATCTGAGGCCTAATTGCGCGGTTAGCAGCAGCGCTGAATAAGGGGCAATAGGGATGTTCAGCGCAAAGTGCGTGAATGACGTACCAAGTCGACCTCCAGCTTTCTCAACTCCGCATTTTCCTCCTCAGAGCCTCCGAAGTGGTAGTCCGCCATTTTATCCAGCTTGCTGGTGTACACAAGTGGAAGGGAAGACGCCGATGGTTTCGAGGTACAAGCGATTGATATGAATGAGCTTCAGGTGTTGGTAACAATGCGCGTGGTCAAAAGGGATGGACTGAAACTTGGGCAATGAAGAGCCGGGCGAAGAAAAGACGGAGATGGGTATTCTCGGCGCCTGAGGAAGTCAGGCAGAAACATTCCTATTCGGGACTAGCGGCGCTGTTAGCAACCGCATCAACTTTGGAATTTCCCCGATGAGACCAGCGTCAATCACATCTCATATCCTCCGCGCCCATCATGTCTGTGCCAACAGCAGGGGTGAGCAGCCTCCCCATCAGGCTCCGCAACTTCTTCGCGCGCTACCCTCCTCAAATATATTCCGCTCTCGCCGCCCCTCAACCAATCCCACCACCTGAAAGCACCGAAGCTGCTGCCGAAAAGTCCCTTCCCTCCCCATACACACCAAACCGTGACGCCAAAGGTGCAACCAAACCAGACCCCGAAGAGCTCTCTTTCTCGCGCTCCCTCTTGCATAATGACCCCAAGTCCCCCAATCCATTTTTGCCCCAGAAGATTTTCCGCACAGGAAAGTGGAAAGGTCCACGCTACGGATTGCGACAGCAGGCGGATCTAGTCAAGTTGGCCATCAAGTATAATGTCGAGCCGCTTCTTCCTCCTGGGCCCAAGTCCACTCCGTTTAAGGCTGCCCGATTGGCTGAGCGGGGTCTAGCTATCAAGGGTACTGGTATTGGACAGAGAAGGTCAAGGGTCACAAGTGGGAACGTACTATGGAGGCGCGTCTGGAGGACCGTCGCAAGGCGATGCTGGAGATGCCAGAAATGATTCGCTTATGGAAGCAGGTGAGTTTTCTGCAAAATCCTTTTCTTTCAAAGGCAGTGACTAATTGTGCTTTCAACAGAGAGGCCATGGTCGTGGTTGGCGCCAGTGGCCCAAGCGGTAAATACGAGCACTCTTTCTCGTCTGTACCTATTATTATTCCTCTATCCGCGACTCTCACATGTTACCCTACCGAAGTCTTTTTCTTACGCAAGGGTTTTCGGCTGTGGGGTAATTCTCGCCTTCTCGCCAGCATCTGTATGATCATTGCCGGGGTTTTTTTTGGATGGAGTTATCATATCATTTCAAGTTTCATCATATCTGTATCATATTATCCAAATCACAAAAATTACAGGCACTCCCTCCGCGGGTTATTTATTTGACTGCATGTATCAAGCGTGAAAGTACATGGACAATCTCATGGCATATCCTTGGAAGTCAATAAGATTGATTATGTTTGTCATGAAGCAGGTGCCGCAGTCACTTCAATCTACTTTCTTCCTCCATGTCAAATAAACGACATAATACTGCTCTAGATCATTGGCAAGTTCGACCGCTTTTTCAGCATTAGCATCAAATGGCTTCATAGTTGGTCCCGATGATTCCGTAATAGTATCATCAACAAGTTGTTCTGGGGCCTCTGATCTCGTCAATGTATGGTCGAATTCATCGAACCCTTTGTGTTGTAGATCACTCTCGGTAGCACCAACCCACGTATATGCTCTTCGAGAGACTGGGTCCGCCACAAGATATTGATTTTCCAAGACCTCCATTGGGAATTTCCACCCCAAGGCTCGCTCTATGATAGCGTCCAGCTGGGTTTTCTTACGCATGACTGTCTCGAATTCGATCACCAGCTCTTCCAAACTAGGAATCTGCATGAAGTGATTCCCCCATGCTGTTTCGTCACAAGGCTGATGAGGCTTGCCCATATCAGCTGCAAGAGTTCTCCCCGGTTGAAAAGGGTCAATTCCCAACGGTTCGTCATCCTCCCACAGCCACCAATCCGTATGGCGTAGTGTGATTGTGATCTTTCTTGGTGCGATTGTTCCAAGTACATTCCCTCGCGCATCGGTCTCGGGGTCACAAGCATTAAATCTCAGCCCTGCGAGAATATCGTGCCAATCACTTTGCTCGAGGACAAACTGCTGGAAAAAGAAATGCAAGTGGCGAACTTGAGCCTGCTGCTCCTGGCTCATCTGTCCAAAATAAGGCTGCGGTGAGGTGGCGTACTTCAGGTGCGGGGGCGCGCGGTGGAACCAGAACGTGTGCTCGTTGACTTTGGCAGGGAGCAATGATGCCTCTGCGTGGATCTGCTGGCATGTTTGCAGCAGCGCCGTTGGGATGCATCTCGGTTTCTTGTATCCCGGACGATAATAGAAAGCGTGGCGCAGGTACGCCTGACTACCCTCGTCGGATCGGTCATCGGATTCGAGAGACAGGGCATAGATATCATTTCTGATCTCAGCTGGTAAGATGGTGAATAGTGGGCTTGAGTCCTGCTGGATGGCTGGTAGCTTTGGGGTAAGAACCGAGTTATCCTTGAACCCCTTCCACTGGGGCCTGCGTTGATAAAACAACCTTCTAGCCATTGTTTGCTCCTAGTGTTCTTTTCAGGGACGCACGCAGTCGCATCCCTCCAGATCAATTTATGTTCGAGTTGTAAACCCCGCTGGGGTCCCAATCCATCCCCCGACAGGGGCACTGCCGTGAACTGGGACGGCTTATTGGTGGCCGTGGTAAACCCCCCCCCCCCTGCACAAATGAGTAGGCAGCAGTAGGCAGCAGACGCGCCTTGTCGATAAACAATATTCCAAGCGATCGATCTGCATATATAACGCAGTCATGGTGGCTACCTCAGGCAAGGCCTCCAGTCATGCTGATCTGTGGGACGTAGCTGCCCCGGAGTCTTGCATCTGCTCCAAATATCGGCCCGTGTAACATGGCCCATGACGCAAGTCCGACTCTTCCGAGCACATTCCTGTCCTGGCAGCGACTCGAGTCATTCAAGTCATTAGTCATTCGTCATCCGCGTAAAGCTTTGTCCAGTTTGGGGTTGAGGCGAATAGGCGCGACAGCGGGCCAGATGGCAGGCTCGCCCGCGTGCATCTCCACGATAAAGTCATCTTTGGATCCCCCGCAGCGGCGATATCCCCCATGATTGGGGAAGACCGGGGGAATCCAAGACATCTATTTCTTTCTGTTCAGTTTCTGACTGTACTTACTACACAATTCGTGGATGTGCTGGGGTCTGAACTGGCTGCAGCTTACCTCTCGCGTAGACTTGCACGCCACTGGATCCGTCGGTAAGCTCCGTCTATTAACGAGGTAACCGCCCTGACTGCAGCCCCCTCTTACCAAGAACGTTCTTATATGCAGGTTCCTCGTGGCTGCATTTTCGTTTGCTTATGCAGACTTTTTAGTGCTATAGTCGAGGCCCCCTGATTCCACCTCCATGCCAATATCAGAGCAAATCAGCTCTCGAAACCTGTTGTATATAAGGTGTTCCGCAGAGTCTGAAGGCTCTTGGGACTTAGTTTGGACATCGCAGCACAACATTTGAAGAAGCCTCTCTTTGTTACTTCCCTGCGCACGTGGGCGTGGTGTTGCACTCCTAGTTTCGTGCCAGGACAACCTGGGATTATTTACTTTGTTTGGGTCCTGGATGCTCAGGGACTTCTTTCCTTTCATCCTACCACCTCTATTCATATCCCATCATATCCTATTATCAGCGCTGATCATCGAAAATCGATTACTCGCAGGGCACGTCTTCGGGCGTGTCACATTCAAGCCCCTTGCAGACGGCAACTTGAACGTTGAACTCTAATCCTACGCTGTCTGGCCCTTGGTGGCATCAACAATGGCCCATCCTGGCGCAATTGAAGCCCCCAATGGGTACTGCAGAGGGTACTCTGCTGACATTGACGAGATCCGCAAGACTGAATATCCTTTGATGAACGGTATGAGCTCTCCAGTTGACCAATGAATGGGCATACCGGGAGCATTTACTTATCATTCGGCCGCAGAGACTACCTACCTGGACCATGCCGGAACTACACTCTATGCAAAGTCTATGATCGAGGATTTTGGACGTGAGATGACCAGCAATATCTTTGGCAATCCCCACTCCATGTCTCTTTCATCTCAACTTTCGACTTCTCGCACTGATGATATTCGTCTTCGCGTGCTCCGCTTCTTCAATGCAGATCCGGATGAATTCGATGTGGCCTTTGTTGCCAATGCAACTGCTGCCATTAAATTGGTGGCAGATGCTTTTCGCGACTTTGATAATCGCGGCTTTCACTATTGCTATCACATAGACTCTCATAATAGTATTGTCGGTGTACGCGAAGTGGCTCATCTGGGCCATCAGTGTTTTGGCTACGATGACGAAGTCGATTCTTGGATATCTGAATTGGCCTCCAACCCAGTCAAGGTGCCGAACCTCTTCGCGTTCCCAGCACAATCGAACATGAATGGGCGTCGTCTTCCACTTCGATGGTGCCACCAGGTCCGCCACGCTGCAATGGCAACTGGAAGCACTGTGTTCACGATGCTTGATGCTGCCTCGCTTGTATCGACTTCTCCTCTCGATCTGGGTGTTGTTGCTCCAGACTTTACAGCACTGAGCTTTTACAAGATCTTTGGCTTCCCAGATCTAGGCGCTTTGATTATCCGTAAATCTGCTGGCCATATTTTTCAACGTCGCAAGTACTTTGGCGGTGGAACTGTTGATATGGCTTTGGCAACTCTCCAGTGGCACGCCAAAACGGAGAATTCTCTTCATTCACGACTTGAAGATGGAACAATTCCGTTCCACAACATTATTGCTTTGAATGCTGCAATGGATACTCATGAGCGATTGTATGGGTCCATGACGAATATATCCGTGCACACGGCCTATCTTGCCCAGAACCTTTTCAACCGGCTTGTAAAGCTACAACATTGGAATGAGCAACCCGTTTGCGAAATCTACAGGTCACGATCCTCTACCTACGGCTGCACAAAAACCCAGGGACCCATCGTCGCATTCAACCTCCGCAACAGCCGTGGTGAATGGGTCCCTAAGAGCCAGATCGAGAAGCTTGCCACAGTTCAAAACATCCAAATCCGTACCGGGGGAGTTTGTAACCCTGGCGGTGTTGCATGTGCACTTGGGTGGGATGGCACTGAGCTTCGCAACCTCTATTCCAAAGAGGATCTCCGCTGTGGTGACAGCAATGACATTATGGCTGGCAGACCAACTGGTATTCTGAGAGTCAGCTTGGGAGCAATGACCAACATGACCGATATCGACTCTTTTGTCAGCTTCGTGGAAGAGTTCTACGTTGATAATACCCCGCCAGTCATTGCCATTAACTCGCCTACGGAGGATCCTATCGACGACCGACATTTCTATATCGAAAGCCTCTCCGTCTTCCCAATAAAAAGCTGCGGTGCTTTCAAGATCCCCGAAAGGAAGCGCTGGGAAGTGAAACCTGAAGGTCTCGCGTGGGACCGTGAGTGGTGCCTCATTCATCAAGGCACCGGAGCAGCCCTAAACCAAAAGCGTTATCCTCGCATGGCTCTCATTCGTCCATACATTGACCTCGACCGTGGAGTCCTACGCATCCATTGCGATGGCATGACGGACTCCATCAGTCTGGAGATCTCACTAGGCTGGGAAGAACCAGGCAGTCTTGTCTCCACCTCCTTGTGCCCCATGTCAACCAAGAGATCGATGGTCTGCGGCGACCGACTCTCCCTGCATGCCTACGCCTCTCCCGTTGTCTCGACTTTCTTCTCTGACTTCCTCGGAGTCCCATGCACCCTCGCTCGCTTTCCTCCCCAGACCGCAAACAGATACTCCAGTCCCTCTCGCTCTCCTAACTCGTGGAAGAACAAGGTCCGCAAGTTCATCATGCCAGGTACTTTCCCTCCAGACTTGCCCCCTCCAACCCTCAATCAAGCCCGCAACCCTCTCCTCCTAGCAAATGAGATGCCTATCCTCGTCGTCTCTCGCTCCTCCGTGAACCGCCTGAACGAAACCATCAAGGCAAAGGGCAAACCCACCCCCGGCTACAACAAAGCCGTCGCAGCAGACGTCTTCCGCAGCAACATAGTCGTCGCCGAACGTCTGATCAAAATCGGCGACGCCGAACAGCCCTACGTCGAAGACATCTGGTCCTCCGTCCAGATCGGCTCGGAAAAACTCCGCGTCGACGTAATGGGCTCTTGCGAGAGGTGTCAGATGGTATGCGTGGACCAGCTGTCGGGGGTGCGTCGCGAAGAGCCATTCTCGACTCTGGCAAAGACCCGCAATCTCGAGGGGAAGGTGCTGTTCGGTCGATATGCGGCGCTTGCTCGGACTGAGATCGAGGCTATGGAGTGGGAGCCTCCCGCTCGTCGAACTGTAATGGTGGGCGATGTGGTTGTCCCGAAGTACAATGAGAACTAAGTTGGGACCCCCCCGGCTATTTATGTCTGATATCTAATTTTCTTTTTCTTTTCTTTTTCTTTTTCCCCCATGTGTCTGTGTGCAAATATGTCCTCTAGAGATTTCCCAGGGCTTTCTGATCTTAGGGTTGAGTATTCCCCTATTTTTCACGCTCTATGTTTTTCTTTCGCTATCTTTGTCTTCACGAATATCTTTATCTTCACGAAGTTAGTGCATGGTGTCGGTTAGGCACAATGAGTCGTGGCCAGTTCAAAGCAGCTAGAGCTTCGCTAATGAAATTATCATTATTTTCATTTCCACTGGTCTGGATCTGAACTTCGTACGCCTAATCACGCAGACGCGTATAAGGGACTATAGCACCTCAATCTATTCAACTCCATCAATACCAATTGGTCATGACTGTCCCGCAACCGCAGGAGCAGCAGTATTCTGGTTCATGAGAGTAAAAGGCGCCGCAAAGCCATATGTCCTATAACCTTCCGAATAATCCTTCCCTTCAATCCGTTCTACATGTACCATCTAGTTAGCACCTCCCATCTCTTAGCACAAACCATAGATAAACACTCACCATGCTCAGGCGGGAAATTCTCCATCCGATGCTCATAATACCTCTCCCTAAGATCCAACCCCTCACTCTTCGAGTAAAACGTCGCATACAGACTCGCCCGTCCGCAATCTGTCTTATTCTCCGCAGATCTATGCGCCAAATGCGACCCAAAAACCAGCAGATCGCCCGGCGCCATGGGCAGACTCACCCACTCATGCTTATCCTCCCATTCCGGCCGTATACGGCCGTGCTCTGCGAAATCCACCTCCATCTTGTGCGACCCGCGTACAACCTCCAGACAGCCGTTCTCGGGAGTTGCAGCATCAACGGCCATATTGGCGGTGACGTGCTCGATGCGGCCGATGTGGTCGTACGCCGGGGCGTCGAGGTGGGCTTGGAAGCCGTTGCCGTGGGGCTGTTTATAGTTGATCTTGTCTTTGAAGAGGAGCATTTCCTATTCGTCGGGTTAGTGTTACGTGCCAAATCATATGTGCTCGAATGTACATGGGAAGGTCTGTTCGAATACAAATGGAGGGGTCATGGTCATGTAGAGGGTTGTAGGTCCGCTGGGTGTTTTTTTACCCCGTTGTTAACCGCAGCGAGTATCTGGCCCAGTGCGTCGCCGCAGACGAGCGCCTTGTACTGTGGATGGAAGTCGATAAAGCGCTCTGTGCGCATGAGCTGGCGCTCGCCGTTGACGTTGATTTCGTCGTAGGGGAGCCATTTGCCCTTTTCCCGGGGCCAGGCTTTAATCTCTTCAGTCCATTCCTTTAGCGCAACGGGGTCGACGAGTCGGTGCTCTTCAGCACGTAAGAGGAGGTACCCATTAGAGTGGTAGGAGGCTATTTGTTCTGGAGTAAGAGGCTTCATTGTGGGGGATTTTTGTTTCGCAATTGGCTGCTGGATCTGTCCGTATGCATATGCACTTGGAGACCAGATAGCTTCGGGGTTGGGCTTGATTTATAGATCCAGTCATCGTGTAGCACTACGTCCCACACCTCACCATCTCAGTCTCCCCCACTGCATCTTAACGCTGGTTTTCATCCCGAAGTATAAACCGCACAATCCCCCCGGGCTTCGTCCCGACGCAGAATAGGCCTCTGATTGGCCGTCATACTCTTTTCGCGCAGGCAGCCCCGATGAATCACAGCAGGCCGATTTGCACGTGGAGCTTGAAGTATGGACGACGCCGGACTTCGTCCCTGTGCTTTGTATGGCGCATCCTATTAGAAGGGAGTATACGAAGTATATGCCGTGTACACTTCCAACCCTTCTTCCCGCCATCATGAACCACACAATATTGCCGCGACAACCAGAGGCCCTACCCGCCGTGGAAACCCATACAAGGAAAACCATAAACACTCTTTTTGAATTCCTCCACGCACAGGGCCAAGGCGACTATCTGGGCGAGCGAGTAACGCAGCTGCAGCACTCGCTCCAATGCGCACATCTAGCAGCGCAGTCTGCAGACTTCAGGGACGACCCGGAAGTGGTGCTAGCGGCCCTGCTGCATGATGTTGGGCGCTTTATCCCGGCTGCGGAGAAAATGGACAAGATGATTACTTCAGACGGCCAGTACGTGGGCCGCATGAGCCATGAGGTTCTGGGAGAGTCGTATCTTCGCCAGATTGGCTTCAGTGAGCGAGTCTGTCAACTGGTTGGCGCGCACGTCATGGCAAAGCGCTATTTAGTTGCTACGGACAAGACCTATCATGACGGGCTGAGTGAGACGAGTAAACGGACGTTGCGGTTCCAGGTTAGTCTCTACTTCGAGGTTTATATAAATGGGAATAACTGACACTTGGACAGGGCGGAGGCTTTACGGACGAGCAGATCGTCGAGGCTCAGAAGGACCCCTGGCTGCAGGCTAAGCTTGCAGTGCGCCGATGGGATGATTTAGCTAAGAATCCGGACGTTGTAGCTCCTTCTCTGGAGGCCTATAGAGAAATTGCTTATAGCTGTCTTCTTGGTCAGTTCCATCATCTGCGACAGAAAAAGGTGGCTGAGAGCTGACTGTTCCCAGACTCCCGCACTAAATTCACTCTGCACTCCAAGGAGTACTTTTTGCCAACACGGCCAACGGTAATTATTTGCGTAGACGGATTCGACCCTGAATACCTGCAGTCTGGAGTTGAGAGGGGTCTCTTGCCGACATTCAAGAAGTTCATCGACAGCGGCTTCCATGCAACAGCAAAAAGCTGCATGCCCTCCTTCACGAACCCAAACAATGTCTCAATCATCACAGGAGTGCCCCCTTCTGTTCATGGTATCGCCGGTAACTTCTTTCTTGATAGAGAGACTGGTAAAGCCAAAATGGTCACGGACGATTCGTTGCTTCGGGGTTCCACCCTCCTTCAGCAGATGTTCCAGCGCGGAGTGCGGATTAGCGCCATAACAGCAAAAGACAAGCTGCGCAAGATACTGGGCCATGGCTTGAAGGGAGCTATCTGCTTCTCGGCAGAGCGGGCGGCAGACTGTACTCTTGACGAGAACGGTATTGAAGATGTGGAAAACTGGCTGGGTCAGCCAGCTCCTAGTCAATACTCCGGCGAGCTGTCTCTTTTTGTACTAGATGCAGGCATCAAGCTACTGCAGGAAAAGAGATCTGACTTTCTTTATCTGACATTGTCCGATTACATTCAGCATAAACATGCTCCTGGGAGTAAGGAGGCTGATAACTTTATGCGCGCGATCGACGATCGACTACAGAAGCTGGCATCTCTGACCCCCGTCATTGGAGTTACTGGAGACCATGGAATGAGCCAAAAGTCCAATCCTTCAGGAGAACCTAATGTATTGTTTCTTGAAGAGGCTATTAATGACAAGTTTGGCTCAGGAGAATGCCAGGTTATCTGCCCTATCACAGACCCATTCGTCAGACACCACGGAGCTTTAGGGTCGTTTGTGCGAGTATACCTCAGGGGCCTGACCAATCTTGCACCCATTCTATCATTCTGCAAATCGCTTCCTGAGGTCGAAGAGGCGCTAAGCAGAGAAGAAGCGGCGAAAAAGTACGAAATGCCATTCGATCGGGAGGCAGATATTGTCGTGATATCGAAAGCCCACGCCGTAGTCGGAAGCAAGCCATCGAATCATGACCTTTCTAATGTCAAAGATCATCCATTGCGGTCACATGGGGGTCTGAGTGAGCAGGATATCCCAGTGATCATGTCCAAAAGGGTAAATGACGCGAATGCAGCCCGGGCCAAGAGTTGGAGGAACTACGACATCTTCGATCTGGTTCTTAACTGGTCGTCATGAAATTTGTACTAGCTTGGTGGCATGGCTCTACCAGGCGGGCCCATTGATGTATTATAGTGCAGCCACCACTCATCTAGATCGGGGAAATTAGTCTGAAAATCGAAGCTCGCCATGTTTTCCATCCAGCTCATATCAAATTGGCCATTGTGATCCAGCGCTGGAGATGAATAGAATGCTGTTTCTTGTGATGCTGGCGCCATGGGCACTTGGAATCTTGATAGCAGTCTTTCCAAGCCCTCGGCAATAACGACAAGCAAGTGCTGCTTGTGCATGGTATGGGTGACCTCACGTAATGCAGCCACTGTCTGTGTAACTAGGGACAAAATCTTCGACGTGTCTATACGAATAGCAGTTGCGTACTTTGTAGCTACTTTCAGCAGAAACACAACGGCGAAAGCAAGCATGGTATCGAAGTAAAGAGGTAGTCCGTTCATAAAGGACCGGAATTCCATATCAGACACAATTACCCGAAGAATAGACATTGCAGATAGCACCCCGGCGTTGGCAATCTCTTCCAACTCGGGGGAGAAGAAATGCGCACTATTCTCAACACCAGGCACACCGCGGAATGCGTGCGAGCACAGGTACAGCTTCGCAAAGTGAAAATGGAAGCCCACGCCCTTTGCAGGGTAATTTCCAACTCTGTTGTTTTCACGAAAGCTCTCGTTCCAATCAGCGTGCCATGTGTCTAATGCTATCGAGTATCTTCGTAGTTGGGGAATAGATTGAGGTGCAATTGGGGTATCAACATCCACCCCGAAAGTGTCAAAGACCTGGCCTAGCAAAGACCATTCTTTCACCTGGCTAATCAATCTAGCATCATCCTCGGTTGCATGCTCTGTCTCGAGAAGACGACTTGCTGTTTCAATTATGAAGCCTTCCCGGGACATAGGTGGTCGTCCATAGGCGATCGAGAAGTGGTGGTCGCACACGTAGACCAAGTAGTATATCCGGGCTTGCACGTAGCCTTCGCGGTCCCCTTTGAGAGCTTTGTAAATTCCACTGTGCAAGTTGATGTCAGACGCAACTCGGACGGCTGCATAAGTTAGTATTAACTATTTAATGTTTAATTATTGCGAGATTACAAACCATTCCCAATTAATGCCCACGAAAGCTCATGTAGCCAAAACGCCCCGATGCATAGCCCGCGAACATCATCCTCATTCGCTGAGCGAGAAAATACTTGTGCTGCCACCAGGGCTTTGTATTCAGCATAGCACACTTCAAAAAGGTGTCCCAGCGAGGATGAATGTAGGGCACCGACAGTGCACACTGCGGCTGTTAATAATGGAGACACTATTCGTACAGAGTCGAGACTGATATGATCGCCGAGAATGCGATATAGGAAATGATCAAGTCGCAGGTGATATGCCTCGAATAAAGCAAGCGCTTGGCGCAGAGTAATCAAACCCGTAGAAATCAAATCCGACTGCCTCGACGGTATGCCGTTGGGTAATTGGCGCCTCATGCTTTCCGATACCACAGCGGCTGGTATAGAAGCTGGACCGCCTCTAGGATCCATAACTACTTCCCAAGTCTGGGGTAGCTCGCGATCTTCTTTTTGTTGCGTCCGAGCATTCATTTCCGGCTGAAGCTTAGACGGAGGAGCTGGACTCATGTTGGACTGCTCTGCAGGATCCAGCTCCACTGGCGGACTGATGGAATCCATTGAATCGTCCTCATCCTGTGCCTGCAATTCGGGTATATCAACCTTGTTTGCAATTTTTGCAATGGATTCCTCGAGCTTCCTGATTTTCTTCACCATTGCGCCCTTCCACCTATCAAGATTTAGATCAATCTAGATCCAAATCCAGGAATCTTAAAAGTACATAGCAGACACTTACGTGACATCTTCCTCCAATAAAGTCTGTAGACTTCGATTGACAGTACATGGCAAGCCTCTCTTTTTGCATCGCGAACATGGCGCCTGACCTTCTCGCATATGACATTTTACCTATACTCCGTTCTCAATAGCCGTCCACTATCGCAAGTGCCGAGGGAACCCCCACCTTTTGCTTACGGCAGGCCACACAGGCCGTGATCTTGCGAGTGATGTCTGGCGGCTTCCGGTCTCCAAAGGACTCGCGAAGAGCGCTCACTGCTGGGGGCGAAGGGAGTGAATCGCCCATCATGCAAGTCCCCGACCTCTCAACTCCGGATGGTGTCGCTCGGCAAACGAATCAACGGTGCCTCGACCGAACGTCAAATGCGGAGATCAGATCAAACCAACCAGGGCCGCGGCCAAAAAGCATGACAGTCCCTCGAGTCCAGGCCAGGGGGAAATCTCAGCAGGACTTCGTCCCGAAGATATAAAGACGAGCGGGACAGCACCGGGACAGCACCGGGACACACGTGGGGGAGATCACAGGCAGTGACTGGCGGCTCCACTTTGCGCCGTTCGGATCGCTGGCCCAACTTGGCAGACGCGGCTGCTCTTTGCATATACCCAGGTATGCCTCTATATCCTGAGCTATGCTGAGAGACTGAGACCCAATGGGCTGGCCGGACTTCCTCACGATAGTCGCTATCGGGGATATTGGCTATACGAGGATATGTCAGGATCCTGGAATATAAAACTCTATGGTTAATGGACTTCCTGGTTTCCGTTATACCCTTAAGATAACCTTGGCAGACACTTGAGCAAACCACAGACCACGGGGGCTTTCTTAATAATTATCGAAGCTGATCTTCTTGAGTACTTCCTTCATTCTGACAACCTTGGGAACTCTCCAATGGCATCCCTAGGAGCTAAGATCAGGTTCTTGATCACTGCCGGGGTAGGGTTCTTTGCCGATGGCTATCTCAACTTGACGATAGGCCTAGGTATGTTCAACTTACCTCACCTGAATACTAGTATAGTCTAACTAACAACGAATTATAGTAGTACCAATTCTAGGATATCTCTACTTTCCAGATGGCAAGGTACCTTCTGTCAATAGCGATGTGATCAAAGGCAGCCTCAATGTAGGAATGGTAATTGGCCAACTAATTTTGGGGATCTTGAGTGATGCCTGGGGGCGTCATGCAATATATGGGAAGGAGCTACTCTTAACAATCTTCGGGACACTTTTGGTCATCCTCCTTCCGTGGAGGGGCATGGGGACTCGATCAGTGACTGCGTGGGTAGCAGTATTCCGTGTCGTGACTGGGATAGGTATAGGGGCTGGTAAGTACCGCGCCGAGCTTCACCATGCACATGCACCCTCTCATATTAAATATACTAGATTATCCTCTTTCTTCATCTCTTTCTGCTGAAAACTCTCCATTCGGTAGCCGGGCACAGCAGGTCATGATTGTCTTCTCGAACATTGGCCTCGGGAACATAACAGCAAGCGTCGTGTTCACGATCTTGCTCAAGGCCTTCCAAGGCCCGATCACAGACAACATTGGGCATTTAGAATGGGTATGGCGCTTACTACTTGGAATTGGAATTATTCCTGCTATTTTCACTTTGTACGCGCGGTTGACTATTGCCGAGACTGTTCCTTACAAGAAATGTGAGCTTCTCCAACGTCTTTTGAGATTTCAAATGTTACTGACTTTTCGGAGACGTGAGCAACGGTACTGGTGGCCACAAACGTGATCTTACGCAGCAATGGTTGGACTTCAGAGACTACTTTAAGGAACGGGAGCATGCCAAGACACTTTTTGCTACCATGTCATCTTGGTTCTTATAGTAAGTCTATAAATGAGACCCCCCCCC
>KZ119498.1:203721-218233 GCA_002153405.1 Mycosphaerella populi pn0402
AACTTCTTCTTCATGCAGCGATTCACCCCCGTCAGCCCTACCAAGTCTGTGATGCGCTACGAGGTCTACCGCCACAAGGATGCCACCGACGAGGCATTCAAGCTCATCAGCGACATGTACAAGCGCATCATGTCTGAGGACAAGTACCTCTGCATCCACACTCAGAAGAACCTTAACACTGGCGTCTTCGTCAACGGCCTGCTCCACCCCGAGATGGAGAAGGGACCTCTCCACTTCCAGCACACTGTCCGCGAGGTCGTCACTGAGCACCGCAAAAAGGAGATCGCTGCCGGTCATGATATCTCGCCTCCTGCACATGCTCCTGTCACCACTGAGGACATCTCTTTCCGCACTGGCGTGGATACTACTACCGACGCCTACAATGTGGATAGCCTCAAGGAGGGCCTGGGGACAACTGTCACTGTCTCGGCTATTTCTGTCTAGCTTGTCCTAGTGACAATATTGGGAAGGGACTGGATCCCATTGTGGAATATTTTGGCATTGCATTTCTGTTAGCGTTGCGCTTTAACTTAAGCCCTTCAAACTAATTAGAGTCTAGTTTGTTTTAGTAGATATTAGTCATGACTTAATGAATCGTTTTCTTTCTTTCGTTCAAATCATATTTCTGTAATTTTTATTACTCTTTAGCCGCGGATGTAGCTCCTGATTTGATTTGAGAATTTCAGAAGCTTTGTAATATTGAATATTTAACTATTTAGTACATATCATTGGTGCATTCCACTCGTCAACTTCCCCGCTATGAAGAATAGAGTGGGGTCAGCTCTGCATGAAACACCCGTGGAGTTTTTCCATGAATGACTTAACGACCTTATTATGCCCTTCATGAGCCATTTCAGCTCGGACTTTGAAAACAAAATTATTTAATCCCTTTCTTGAGCGTGGCGCTTGATTCGAACATGACGGGTTTAAATATTCCAGGAATTAAAACATGTGCCAAAAAAGCGGAAAGCCAATGTTTAGGAAGCCAAAGAATACTTCAAATACAATGGAAGAATTCATACCGAGTCTCCGAAGGAATAAATAAGCTTCTTCTACCAGGGTATGTCGATCCGCAACGCTTGAAATAAACTAGCACGCACATCCTTTGTCATATCTCGAGAATAGAACTTTTTCTAGTATGTTTCACCTCGGAAACATCCTGGCCCTCCTAGGCTGCATTTCCTTTACGAGTGCTCAGCTTGCTGATACTTCTGTTTACCCCATCGGACCACTTACTTCTTCATCTACTAAATGGGCCAAGAAAGTGTGTGATATTACCAAGTATGGCGCCGTAGCAGACGGCGAGACAGATTCCGGTCAAGCCATTTTGGATGCCTTCAACGCCTGTTCTTCTGGTGGAGTTGTGAATATTCCATCTGGGACATTCGCTCTCGCGACATGGGTCACGTTGAATGGTGGTAGTGCTTGGGCTATCAATCTGGAGGGTACTATTGTTCGCACCGGGACCGCAGGCGGGAATATGATAGTTATTGAGCACACCACTGATTTTGAGATATATTCTTCCAATGGACAGGGTGCAATGCAAGGCTATGGCTATGAGTTTCATCAAGAAGGAGAATACGGACCTCGGCTTCTCCGTCTTACTGATGGTAAAGAGGCACCCTACATACGCGAAATTACGTTGAGCTAACATTTTGAAGTGACGAATTTCGCCATCCATGACATTGCGCTCGTTGACTCACCAGCTTTTCACCTTTCCCTTGATACTTGCAATCAAGGCGAAGTGTATAATATGATTATCCGCGGTGGCAACGAAGGTGGTTTGGATGGAATCGACTTGTGGGGCTTTGACATCTGGGTACACGATGTTGAAGTCACTAACAAAGATGAATGTGTTACCGTTAAGAGCCCATCCAACCACATTCTCGTGGAGAACATTTATTGCAATTGGTCTGGTGGATGTGCCATGGGCTCATTAGGAGCTGACACCGGTATGCGACCCAGCATCAGTAGCAAGGAATGAATTTGAGGCCAACCACTAACTTGATATATAGATATATCCAAAGTCGTCTACCAAAACATCTATACTGTCAATTCAAATCAAATGTTCATGTTCAAGTATGTCTGAATCTGTCCGTCCACGAAAAGACTATACCTAACACTCTACGCAGGAGCAATGGAGGCAGTGGAAACGGTAAGTTATATATACTAAACAGATTTGAGGTTCCGTTCAACTAATAAGGCAATATGTTACAACTTACAGTGACTCAAGTCACTTTAGAAAACTTCATCGGTCATGAGAATGCCTACTCTCTCTACCTCAACGCGTACTGGTCAAGTCAAGCCGTAGCCGATGGAGATGGTGTCTTCTACAATTCCATCACCTTCAAGAATTGGAAAGGAACGTGCGCAAATGGTTTGCAGCGCGCACCATTGTACGTCCTATGCCCTTCGACAGAGCCATGCACAAACATCGTCATCGAAGACTTTGCCATGTGGACAGAATCCGGAAGTCAGGAGTACTACAAATGTGCGGACGCCTGGGGCTCAGGCTACTGTCTCCATTCTGGAACCCAGCACACAGAATACGGGACCACAACCTCCACCGTGACAGCTGCTCCCTCTGGTTACTCAGCCGCAACGATGCCAAACCAACTGACGGCGGGGCTGGGAATAACTACATCTATAGCCATCCCCACTGTACCAAACTCGTTCTTTCCTGGCGCTACGCCCGCTACGGCTAGAGTTTATGGGAATTAGTTGCATCGTTGTAGCTACTCAGAGTTTTTGCTTGGTTAAGGATATAACAAGCCTGATCAATCATGTTTGTCAAGTTGCCCCGCATTGGATAACTAGTACTGCGGGGCCGATTTAGATCTACAACCGATTTTTGAATACAAAAGTACCCCCATCTTAATAATGTATAGAAGAGCCTAGTGGTTGTTCCTCTTTTATTTTATCCCATTGCAAACGTCATGACAAGCTCTCGAGTTGCTTTTTGATGATTTAACCAGGCCCTTTAGAAAGTATTGTGATAATGACGGTCCTGACTATCATACTTTATCATATCATGGGAACAAAATCTTTCCACCATAATAAAGAGGACATTTGGAGGAGACTAGTTGTCATTTTGAGACTCCAGTTTATGGAAGTCAGACCATGGATGAGAGGTTTGGCTGGCCACCAAAACCAGATAACGAAATAAATGAAAAGCAGCTAATAGCCGTATTATCATTACCAGACAAATGTTCAAGCTTGACTGATCTAGGTAAATAGGTATAAAATAACCTCCCAGACTCCAGACTTTCTAGAGAATTTCTCCCAAAAAATCGATTGGTATCGAAACACAAAAGTAAAGGTACTATGAGAAAATCGTTTTCGGTTTCATGAAAATGTACAAAAGCGCAATGACACATTAATGACTGATAGAACGAGGGGGCATATTTTCGATGTCAGTGATCGTGGATCCAGGACCAGCCTGGCCATCTCCGGAAGTCTGACTCGCGCCCGACGACGCAACATTGTGGGAAGGGTGCGTCTCTGCAGTTGCAAATTCTGTAGTGACTACTATATCGTCTCGGCGATTGATTATATTTCCGGTACTGCCGTTGGACTCGTTGGAATCCCGGTTGTTAGTGAGTTCAACCCAGGCCAAGTCGTCAGGGCGGGGTTTGCGAGCCCCTGCTGATACGCTTGAATGGTAATTTGAATGACTACCGCCAAATTGCGGGCGGTTTGAGCCATAGCCGGCATAATAGTTATCAGACCTCTTCTTGGATCTTGTTGTGAGGCCTAGGGTTTGTAGGACTCGTTCCATGAGAGGTCGGATAGGCGGTACGCAGCCAACGATGATGACGATCCAAGCTTCGGTGGATGCCCATATGAGTAAGTCGGGTTGGGCGTCTGTATTTGGTTGTGTTGTCAGTCACTTTTTTCTTTTGTCGCATGAGAGATGGAATGGGGGAGAGTAACGTACAAGTGATGTCGTTGGTTTCGGTGAGGGCTTTGAGTTCATAGCACTTCATGGCTGAGCAAACAGCAGCGCTGTTCAAGATTGATTTGTTAGCATGAAGTATATAGTAGGAAGCATTTTATTAAGTGACTTACATCCAACCCATGCCCATCAGAACTGATAGCGCAATCTTGATTCGCAACTTCATTTGCAGGCTCCAGAAAAGGTGGATAGGGTATATCGCTAGCGCAGCATCGCAAAAGACATTGAAACCTGGGAATATTAGAAATGTCTATAAAAGTAAGACAAGGATCGCATACTGGCTTGAAAGAAGGAATAGTTCTGGTTGACTTTCCGACCAGGATCGCACGACCCGGGAAGGTCGTTATCCCATAATTTCGCCATGGGCTTGCACTGGCCAAGAATGGTTCCAAGCACAGTGATGTTAACGGCGAGGATGAAGACTCCAAGTATAATCAAAAGCCAAGGCTTTGAGTTATGTCGTCCTCGGACTTGTATTAAAAATATCAGGATCGCGATCTTGCCCAGCATACTGGCAACAATAGCGAGGAGCTGAAACACCCATGACCAATGCAATGCGGCGACAAGTTGTTCAGGTTCAAGACTGAGCATAGGAAGTCCCATGCCAGCATCGACCGAAAGCTGGAGGAAAATTTGGGCGATGCATTCGATCAACTGTGCGAGATAAAAAAAAAACTCCGTCTTAGCATCGAATCAGGTATATCAAGGCTCAATGATGTGGAATCTCAAATATACTACTTACCACCGTAAAAGCCGCAACCCAAAAGTCCCATCGAAAGCGACCGACGAACTTCAAGTTGCTCAGAAAACGAAGGGTAATGAAGATCAGGCCCACGAATGTTTCTGTCCAGGTAACGGCCAAAATTGTGACGCCCTTCCCTCCCATGTTGACAGATATCTACTCCACGCAAGGGGTAGAGTGGGATGTGAGCATTGTAGAAGAGGCTTCTTGAGATGCGAGAGCGATGGATTTAGAAGGCTCAAAAGGAATACTTACTTGATCCCGATTCGGGTATGGCGTATAACCAATGCAAACCAGGCCATGGTTCGTCGAAGTAAATGCAAATCAGCCCCGTAGAAAGCTGTCGATCTGTTCCAGGCCGGAATCCTGCTAAGAGCACTGCGGGCACGCACTTGCTCCACTATATCCACTCTGAGGAGCACGCTCGCCAATTAGGGCATCCGCCGGGCAACAACAGAGTTCCTTCCATCTGCAAAATCCCTGCAGTGATGAAATTATTGACTTTGTGAAACTCGATTGCGTTGCAATCTGGTTCCTTCGGAGTTCATATCATATTCTTCCTCTCCATACCTATTGGTTGGGGCCATTTCCTTGGCTGCCTACCCTCCGCAGCCCCCACTGTAAATCAATAGATCACCCAAATATCAGCTCCCATAAGAAGGAAAGATCTTCTCCCCTTGGACCCTTCCAATAAGCAGAGGGTAGCCGGAGTAAACGAAAAGGTGTCCGTGCGATCAACCTTGAAAGTCAGAACGAAGTGTCGGCATTGGATTCCGGAACGGACAGCAATTGGCTTCGGAGTTGCCCGAACGAAGTAGACAGTCGAGGGCCCTTTGGTACAAGGCTCGCAAAGTCAATCTAAAATCTCGACTTGCTGTTACGAACCACTGAATGCTCTCACCCAGGGTTGCAGCAGTTAACGGGATTTTACCCGCTGGGAAGAAATCGGTAGGTTCCGTCCTGGGACCACCATAATATTAACACATTGACGGCGACTCTCCGCCGTCGCAGTCGATCATAGCGTGCCACATAAGAGACTCCGTCTGAGGCTCCACTCCGGGCGCGGATTTTGCTCAAAGATCTACAAATGTGGGCCTCTACTCCGTACCCCGTGAATGAGCAACGAATCACTTCGTTGGAGATCCCATATGCAACATACTATTTACGGAACATGTGTAGCAAAGGAGACCTGGTTCCTGGGCCAGAGACCGCAAGCCCCGGCTGGGGGGAAACAATCCCTTTGCCACACCACACGGATTAATATCGATCCAAGACAATTAAAGTTAACACTGGGAACCATGGGCGTCAGAAAACCCGGGTCGACAAACTTCCAAGGTTCGTACCCAATTTGATTATGCTCGGGGGAAAGGAACCCGAAGCACTTTCTGTCTCACTGTTATTATAGTAGTAATATATTGTACAAAATAACCTTTGGAAGGATTCCCCATGGGTTCGCGTAAATATTAATGGTGATGGTACATGTAAAAATTCTATTCTAGCCCTGCAGCCCGGAAAAGGTTTGCCTGGTGGAGCCATACTCGGATGTTTTTGCCCTTGAAATAGAAGACAATAAACGTCAGATATATCACCACGTTGATGGTCGCAATGACCATGAAAACTGTCAAGATGCCACATGCAGTGATAAAGTCGTTGATAATCCAAGTCCAGATCCAGGCAATGGCGCTTTTCAGTGCAGCAATAGTCACCATAATCTCGACCGACAACTGTGAATTGAGAATTAGCGTCAAACTTGATCAACATGATACGAGGGGAAGTCCCACTAACCTCTTGGTGGCAGTCTAGCGCGTAGTTCATTCCCAGGGTCGTACCCATTTGGCTGCCGACAGACAAGATACCAGCACCGACGACTGGCATAGCCCAGGGTAATTTGTGTTCGTATGATAGACCGAACCAAAGTGCGCCGAAGAAGGTGAAAAATGCCGCAACTAAACAGGTCGGCAGTCGCATCTCTGGCTCTCGGATACCATTATTGCGCTTGGTGAAGTAATTTGCAATCCAATCTCCGCAGGGGCCAGAGAAGAACACTCCAAAAAGTGATCCAATGAATGGTGACAAGAAGAAGAGACCCTGAGCGTTTGAGTTGAAGCCATAAGGTGGTGGAGTAAACAGCTGGGCCACGATGGCACCAAGAATCACATTCCAGCTCAGAGCGAGTCCATAAATGAAGCAAGACCATACGACAGTAGGATAGGCGAGGAGCACAAATGGGCGTAGGAACACATGAACGATGTTCACGTCTGGATCCCCCTTGCTCCAGAATTTTAGTTCTTCCATCCAGCTCTTTTGGGGAACAGGTAGATCCTCGTCGACTCCAATGCGCTCCATTCCTTTGACAACACCCTCACTTGCGCTTTGTGCCGGCCGAGAGTTGGTAGCCTTGACCTCCAAGATGGAGGGGCGAGGCCCGGTGTACTTCGTCTCAGGCATTAAGAAGAAGATCGAAATCAAGTTGGCGGCAATGAACATCGCCACGATCCAGAAGGCCCAAGGCATTCCCAATGCCTGGACAATGAAGCCCGAGAACATAGGGCCCAGTTCATTACCGCCCAGGACAGCCAATCCATAGATAGCAACCAACTCTCCCCGATTGTGGAGAAAGAACATATCAGTCACAGTCGAGGGAACAATGGACTCAATAGGCGCCTCCCAGGCACCCAGGAAAGCACGACCCACAATGAACTTCGCATAGCTCTCGCTTGATGCAATAGCCAACCAAATGCAGGCTAGGATCATCAAGAAAGTCGAAGCCAAATAGACAGGACGACGACCATACTTCACAGCAAACGGCATCCACACAATGTTCCACACACCCTGGTTGATCAAGCAGGCCCCATTGGCGTACGAAAGCTCCTGCAGCGACTTTCCAAAGGTCACCGAAAGCTGATTCATACCTAGACGACATTATTAGGTGATCAAAACTTTATCGTGCTTAAAATTGTCTCATAGAGAAGCACATACCAGCGGCCATAATTGGGCCTGTAATGGCGCCCATAAAAGCATACCAGCAGCCATTGAAGAAAGTCAGATTCTTCTTCCACGTTGACCAATTCAACGGATCATTAGCATCTGTCCGCGAAGGCTGAGGCACAAGTAGAACCCGTGCATCGCCCCGCATGCGATGCTTCAAATGCGAATGGCCCTCCTGTCCATCTGGACCTTCGTCATAAAGAATCTCAGTACCGGGAACCTGGTCGAAATGCGACTCGTCGTTCGACTTGAGCGACATGGCGGCGACAATGGGGTAGAGTGAAAAGAGGGAAATCTCGACGCCCACGACCACGCGAGATAAACCACGTTACGAGGTTGTCAGAGCCAGGGGTCGGATATTCCGTAGGATCTTCTCCGCCCAGACTCTTTTAGGTCTGCATTTGGGGGGAGGGGGGGGGGGTTGTTTCCACGCAGGGAGACCTGCTGTGAGCGTCTGCGGAAAGGGGAGTGCGTGGCGGCATCGTATCCAATTGATATGATACGCCCTTAACGGTAGAATGCCGCGCCAAGAACGACGATCACTGGGGAAAACCGGCTACAGTACTTTTTTGCCTTCTTCCTGCCTTGCTCCACTCAAAGCCATGAGGGTTTTTTGAGTTTTCAACTGCATTGCGGTACCTCTTATGCAGTGGTCCCTACAATCTAAGACAATTTATGCAAATCAAACGATGCTACTCATTGGCGCTTCCATCGGTCTTTCCGGCCCCAGGACGCGCCAGCCCCGGTGCTTCCTTAAGGTCAAGCCAGAAACTGTCCCTGGAGATCATGCGTAGAACAAAATTTAAGTAAAGGAGGAAGGGGGGCCACACCTTAGCCTGCATTAGGTCCGCCATGTTTCTCACAAGTGCAAGCCTAGTGCGCAACTGCCGTCAGCGCCTAACTAACTATAGTTATTAATTAGACGTTCTAGCTTATAACCGCATAAGGAATGAACCGTAAGCCCCTTGAACAATGATGCAGCCTATGTCTGCAGAGCTTACGACCTTCCAAATCTTGTCAGGTTGTCGACGTATTCTTTACAAGATAAGAAGGCCCGAGGGGTTCATGGGTGTGTCATTGGTTGGCCCCTCGAACTAAATTTGTCGGTGGACACGTCCACTATTTGACTTCGAATTACCGAAATAACCGGAACCCTATATCATTTTTTTATACCACTTTAACCGTGTGCTTATATTATTCGTGCTGGAGAATACGGACAGCGTTCTAGTAGTTAAATGTCAATCGTCTATGATGCCTCATCGTCGAAAACACCATTTAGCAAGCATACAATAGTCTTAGGGCACGGTCGAATGGAAATATTTACGAAGGATGAAGGATGTGGATAATAGGAGACATGGCCCGGGCTTCCGGGCACATTAGCACTAACTGTGGAGTACGGAGAATATTTAGTTAGTGGACAACTAGTTAATAGCACTTATGTTGCATAATTTGGTCTTGGAAGTCTTGGGTGAACTGATCTCGAATTATCGTTACATGCAACCCGCGAATTCCGTACTAGAACTATACCTCCGTAGCTCTGGACAGACGGACCTTTCTCTCATCCCGATATACAAGCAAAACAATCAACCCGATACTCACGAACTGCAGGATAGTGGTGACAAGGTCGGATAAAAAGCCTGCCTTGAAATACGGCGCATCCGTAGCTGGATATTGGAAGATCTGAGTCCAAGCGGCCATGGCCTGACCGATAGCATTCATACTGGCAGTGACAATTGCGCGTTCCTCGGCATCATTGGCCATAACAGTAGTAGCCCAACTCATTGTCAGGGGACTTATTGCTATAATTCTGGTTATTATCTTCCAAGGACAGGTTTTGAGGGAAATCAGGCATACCTCCTTCAAACCCTGTGAGCATGAATCCTGCAAGACGTCCATTCTCGCCAATATTATAGATTACCAGAAGGATTATGCCAATCAAAACTGGGATACTTGTAGTTATGGAGGGGATCCAAAAATTCCGAAGCCGATCCGCTGCGACACCCGCGACCAGTGCCGATACAACCGAGATTGCTGTAGCGATTGTAGGCAGGGTATTGACTCGCGATACGGAGTATAGATCAGGCTTTGCCTTGAGATAAAGGCTAAATGGTGTCGAATATGGCGTAAAGTTCTGGTCCATGAGGATCCAGTGCGTTACGAAGACATACCAATGCCATCGCCCGAGCACGCGTTTAAAAATCGCTCTCGAGATCTTCAGTTCACTGGGTGCAGTCAGTCCCTCCAGGCGGGAGTTGGCGAGCGCGTGCTCTTCTTGAGTCAGGAATCGAGGCTTGGTACGATGTGGAACATCAGGGAAAGCCACATATCCGCTGAGATCGAAGTTAGAGACAGTACGTCGAAGTAATCCAGATAGTTCTCACAGTATACAGATAGGAATTGTAATGATGAAGCAAACGATGAAGAGCCATCTAAAATTCAGTTAGCTCTTCGGATTCGAACACCTCCGGTGAGGAATATATGAATACCTCCAGCCAGCTAATCCATGCGAATTATCCAGATTTTTATATGCGGCCGCCTGTAGATAACCCGCAAACATGGTCCCCAACGGAGATGCGATGAAAAATAGAGCAACTCGTCGAGTCACCTCTCCAGGCTTATACCATGACCCAATGACGTATATAACACCTGTGAATGAGCATGATTCGCATATTCCAACAAAGAACCGCATTGAATAGATAGTTTTTAGGTCTTGGGCCCATGCACAGCCAAAGGTGAAAAGACCCCATCCTGCTTCCAAAGTCGGGAGTGCGATATTGATTCGGGTCCGAGTAAGCCAGTAGCAGGCAGGGATCATTGAAGTACAGTAAGACGCCCAGAATACCGCATTTATATAGTTGATATCATTCCCGCCCAGGCCGAGGTCTTCTCGCATACCACTACCGGATGTTTTGTCAGTTTCAAGTCTCCGCGAATAAAAGCAGGCATAGAGACATACGACACATAGGCGTTTGTAATGGCTTGTTGGTCGAGATATTTGGTGAAGAATGACAAACACCCAAAGACGAGAATTAAAACATCAAGTTTGAATAGCAGCTGCTTTTCTAAATGCGGCATATCTTGAGGATACCATCTTAAGTATGTCAATAGTCGAAGCCATAGCCCATCTTCTCGGTGGCTGTTTATGTCGATCTCGGTATCGAATACCTGGTTGGCAACTTTCTCACCTTCCAAAGTCTTGTCATGCATTTTCTGAATCGCTTCGATGGCAGAGAGCAAGAGGTTTGGGCACCGGACATATTTTAAAAGTTTGAAAAAGTCGGATATATTCCGCTTCTAACAAAAAGGTCCGCTTAGAATAAGCTTGTCCAATTGTATGCAGCTAGAAACTCGTTTGTCTTCACTTAATGCTCTGATTGGATGTTTTCCATCGCGAAATTACGTTGATTATCACGCCTAATGGTGTCATCCGGAGAACAGCAGGGTAAGATCTTAACTCTATTTGTTCTTGAAGGCAATCCAAGTGTTCTAGAATTTACCAGTTAGCTATTGATCAAAAGTGAGTTTGCTTGGGGAAAGTATTAATATAATCTACGGTTTCGTTATATCCATGGATATATTTCGTATACACATGACAGTGGCATGCAGCATAATCAAGGACGTGGCCCTTGGCCCAAACGGTCGCAAAGAGTCCTAACATCATCTGTATGAAGGAAGCGAGGAATAATTTTTGCAGGCTTTATCGGGATATTCATTGAATTATCCCGGTCAATATTAATGTCTTGCCAGGAATAAAACCCGGTTTTTAAAAAAATGATTGATTGATTTACATGTTAAGAGAAGGCTTATAAGAAGTCTTCAAGTAGGGGATCTATCAAGAGACCTGCTAAAGAAATAATTTCCTTTGAAACTGTAAATAAGATTATATAAATATGCTCTTAAGAGCAGATTAAGAGTGAACCGCAGCTTGCGGCAGCTTTGTGTAAACGCTTCGAGACCACCCGTCGGCGTCAACAACCGTTTCTTTGACAAGGATGTAATTTCCGAATTTTGGAAGTACCACCGCCCATGCAATGTAATATAGAGCACCGAAAGCAAAGACACCAAGCGCCACGACACAGTGCAGGTAATACGGAAGGTGTTCGTAGACGTTCTGGCCCTCGGAGGGTGGAATGTAGGGCGCAATCACCAGGTACACATTTGACAGGAAAAAGAATATGGTCACTGGGAGCGTTGCGCGGATTCCTGGTGACCAGTCGGGGAAATTCTTCTCTTTTGTCAGGTAGATGTAGATTAGACCAGCAGACACGAAGACGTTGACGATCGAAAGCGGGTATGAGATGAGGCTAGTGAAAGTCAGTTTGCTGTACGTATTCGAAGGGGCATATGAGCTGTCATGGGATTACACGTACTTGAGAAGGAAATTGTACGCATCTCCGGGTGGGGGAGCAAGCAGGATTATCGCCGACACGACATAGTGCTCGAGAAGACCAGCCGCAGGCGAGTGGAAAGGCCAATTGCTAGCGAAAAACTTGGAAAATGGCAAGACGCCCTCGCGACCAAGTTCTTGGACAACTAAAAATCAAACAGTCAGCAACTTACACAATATAAGCAATGAAAGAAGCAACTCACTTCGACCCTGTGAGAAAATGACAGACAGTACGTTTCCGAAAGCCGACAGAGCGACGAGAACGGACATTGCTTTTTCTGCCTTGTCACCAAAGACGTTTCCAAAGAAAGTAGCAGCGACAATCGAGCCTGATTCCAGCATCTGCTGCTTCGGGACTGCGGCAAAGTACGCAATGTTCACAAACATATAGATAATGCCGACAGAGATGATAGCAACCGGTGCTGCGATCTTCAAGGTGCGGACTGGATTCTTAGTCTCGCTGAGAGCCTATTAAAAAAGGTTAGTCAAATTTCTCAAAGACACATCACGAAAACGCACGTAGTTGGCATTGGAATAACCGATGAAGGACCAGATAACATTGTACAATGACATGACAATACTGTAACCATTTCCCTCGGTTCCCTCAAAGGCATTACGGAAGTTGTGGGTTGGGACTCTGGTATGGCCAGCCAGCGCTGCCCACCCAGTGACCGTGATGAACAGCACAACGACGAGTTTGACGACACCGAGGAAGTTCACCAGTCGAAGGCCCCATTTGAGAGCAAAGGCGTGGACGAGGAAAGCCACAGTCAAACAAGCAAGACCAATACCTCGCTGATTCCAGCGATCGACGTCGACTTCGGCAGCATTCAGAATGTACTGGCCAAAGACCACACTGTTGCTAGCAGCCCATCCAAGGAAGAAGGCGTAGGAAGCGTACATGGCCGTGGCAAAGAATTTGGGTTTCCGGAAAACATATTCGAGGTAGTTCTTCTCACCACCGTTCCTGAGGAGAGTTGTTAGCTTTTATGCGAGATCTATAAAACGATACCCAGGCATGTTTCCAAGGTTTGATATATCTTGGATCTCGCTCACCTGGGAATAGCAGTTCCCCATTCAAGATACACCGCTGTACCTGCCAAGGCAATAAAAGTACCAGCCACCCACATAAACAGTGAGAGACCGACACTGCCAGAGAGTTGAAGAATCGTACTGGGAGTCGCGAAAATACCGGTACCGACAAGGCGGTTGAAGATCAGCAACACCGCACTAAACACGCCGATCTGTCGGCGGTCATCAGGCGATTGTTCGAACACATTTGCTTCGTCTAGGATAACTCTGTTAGTCGTAGGTGCAGCAGTAGAGCCCATAGAGACCTTAATGACCACGTACATAGCCCAGAGATTCCATCAGCGCGTTTGGGCCCATCCTCCGCATACTTGGCATCGGCAGTGATGGCTGGCGACTTATCGTGGCCGCCAACCTCGATGGGCTCTGAGTAGTTGGCCATGATTGACCTGGATGTAGATCAAGAAGTGATTCACAAAATCGCTGGGTTGAATTTGTCTTATGATGGCTTCGGCTAGCAGCGGCGACTAATGGTGCGATGGCACTAAATGTGATGCAATACGCAGTCCGGTCTGGGCACATCCACATGCTACCCTGGACTATCCAGCCTACCAGATTGATGCTTATTCTTAGGTTCAGGAATTACTTCCAGGGTCCAAGTTCCAGGATCCAACACGGAGATATACACTATCAGGGCTTTTTGTGGCGAGGAACTCTACCTAGGTACCATGATAGAAAATTGCTACAGCAATTAGGGCAACCTCGGAAGGATACCAGGATACCAGACTCTCACTAGATACCAACTAGAAGGCAGGTAGCTAGAATCATATACCTGTGGAACCATAGAGCTGAACATAAAAAACTTCAAACGGGAAGCGTGACACATGGAAACCGATCACGCCATAACCGCGAATTCTTCAACATCGGGAAAACGATCAGAAGAGTCCAAACTCTGCAAATTCCTGCTTTTCTACGGCCCGAGATTGGGTGGATTGCTTTCGGGCCTTACGTCCCAAGATCTCGTTCATACAGAGCCGCGGGATGGGGTTCCCTCCTGCTTCTCCGTGGGCCGCAGCGTAGCATCGCGTCCTACAGAGTTCGATCCGGAGAATTTAAGAGTCAAAGTCATTCTTCGTCTAATATCGCATATGCAAGATCTTCCAGGTTCCTGTTCCTAAATCCAAAATTAAAAACCAGATTCACCAACATCAGCCCGTCGAAAACTCCCAAACCTGGCTGGTACTGTCGATTTCAAGGTAACAAGGAAAAAAAAAAAAAACAAAGAGTGCCAATCTGATGCCAAAGGTCCAAGGCAAACGCCTATAAAACCAGAACTTCCAAAAATAGTAGACCAATCGACGCACCGCACGCGTAAATAGCAAAAAAAAAAGAAAAGAAAAGAAAAGAAAAA